>JAKFGQ010001134.1:0-10034 GCA_021498475.1 Saguinus midas | reverse complement strand
AGGTAGCCTCAAATTAAACAGCTCCTGAGTGATACACACATATGTCAGAGTCAGGAGAATATTTGACATAGACACTCATACATTAACTTTTGAATACTGTACAAGTGAGGAATAATCACTAGTCTATTTCATATGGTGGTTTCTTTGGAGGGTCAAAAATAACACGCACCTGTGGAGTAAAATGCGGTCTATTTCATAAGTCCACTGTTTCAGTGTTTTAGTGAATAACATATATATCTGATAAGTCAGGAATCTCTTTCACATGGCCACTGGTTCTGGGCCTCTGTGAGTAATACTCCCCTCAGAAACAATCAGGGTCTACTTCAAATGCCTACATTCAGAGTCTCTGTAAGTAATGAACACCTGGGCAATAAACCTGAGTCTTTTTTTAATGCTCACTTAGTTACAGTCTCATTCAATAATACACACCTGGGTAAGAGTTAAGGGTCTATTTCATGTAGCCACTCATTTCAATCCTCAGTGAATAATACACTCAATCTCTTTGGTATACAGCAAAAGCAGTGCTAAAAGGAAAGTTTTAGTGCTGAATACCTACATCAGAATGTCTGAAAAATCAAAAGTTGACAACCTAATGTCAACCTCAAGGAACTGGAGAAACATGAACAAATAAAACCCAAAGCTGGCAGAAGAAAATCCCTAACAAAGTCGGAGAACAACTAAATAAAGTTGAAACAAAAGATGAATATATAAAGCATAAATGAAACAAAAGTTGGTTTTTGAAGTGATAAACCAATCAACGCGCCACTGGCTAGATTAACCATGAAAAGAAGAGGAAGATTCAAATAAGCTCAATTAGAAATGAAAATGAAGACATTACAGTCGATACCACAGAAATACAAAACATCATTCGAGACTACTCTGAAGACCTCTGTGCACATAAACTAGACAATCTAAAGAAAATAGATAAATTCTTGGAAAGACACAACCCTCTTAGCATCAATCAGGAAGAAGCAAAAATCCTGAACAGCAAGTTACAAGTAATGAGGTTAAATCAGTAATAAAAAATACCAACAATAAAAACCAGGGCCAGATAAATTCCACCCAAATTCTACCAGACATTCAAATAAGAATTGGTACCAATCCTAATGTAACTATTCCAAAAGACTGACAAAGCAGGAACCGATTTTAACTCATTCTGTGAAGCCAGTATCACCCTAACACCAAAACCAGGAAAGCATATAAAAAATAAAACTACAGGCCAATATCCGTGATGAACATAGATGCAAAAATCTTCAAAAAACAGAAAATCTATTACACTATTATCAATTGAGTTTAATCCCAGGGATGCAAGGATGGTTTACCATATGCAAATCAGTAAATTTAATTCACCACAAAAACAGAATTAAAAACAACAACAAAAAAAGATCATCTCAATCAACACAGAAAAAACATTCACTAAAATCCATTGTATCATTGTGACAAAAATGCCTAATAAACTAGGCAGGCATAGAAGGAACATATGTCAAAACAATAAAAGTTGTATATGACAAACCCACAACCAACGTCATGCTGAACAGAAAAAAGCTGAAAGCATCCCCCTAAGGACTAGAACCAAACAAGAATGCCCACTTTCACCTCTTCTATTTAACATAGTACTGGAAGTCTTAGAGCAATCAAGCAAGAGAAAGAAATAAAGGGGATCCAAATTAGAAAGCAGAAAATTAAACAGTCAATGTTTGCCAATTATGATTGTATATCTAGAAAAGATTAAAGACTCTCCAAAAAGACTCCTAGATTTGATAAACAAATTCAATAAATTCACAGGTTACAATATCAATAACACTACTATAAATCAACAACGAACAAGCAGAGAATCAAATAAAGACCTCAATTATTTTTATAATCGCTGCAATAAAATAAAATACCTAGGAATATACTTAACCAAGGAGGTGAAAGGTCTCTACAAGAAGAACTATAAACACTACTAAAAGAAGTAAGAGATGGCACAAACAAATGGAAATGCTCATGGATTAAAATAATCAGTGTCATGGAAATGGCTATTCTGATATGGTTTGGCTGTGTATCCACCCAAAATCTCATTTTTAATTGTAATCCTCATAATCTCCATGAGTCGAGTGCTAGGCCATGGAAGTGGTTTCCCCATGTGATTCTGGTGAGAGGACTGAGTCTCATGAGACCTAATGGTTTTATAAGTGTCTGGCATTTCCCTGTTTGTATTCACTGCCTCCTACCACTTTGTGAACAAGGTGCCTGCTTCTTCTTGGCTTGTGCTGTGATTGAAAGTTTCCTGAGGCCTCCAGCCAAGAGGAACTGTGAGTCAATTACACATTTTTCCATTTCAAATTACCCAATCTCGATATTTCTTCATACCAAATGTGAGAACAGACATACAGTAAATTGGTACCGAGTGAGGCATTGCTATAAGATACCTGAGTATGTGGAAGTGACTTTGCAACTGGATAATGGGTCAAAGGTTGGAACAATTCAGAGGGCTTAGAAGAAGATAGAAAACCGTGGGAAAGTTTGAACTTCCTAGAGACTTGTTGAGTGGCTTTGACCAAAATGTTGATAGTGATATGGACAATGAAGTCCCAGCTGAGGTAGTCTCAGGTGGAGATAAGGAACTTGTTGGAAACTGAAGTAAAAGCAACTCTGCTATGCTTTAGCAAAGAGACTGGAGGCATTTGCCTATCCTAGAGATCTGTGAAACGCCAACTTGAGAGAGATAATTTAGGATATCTGGCTGAAGAAATTTCTCAGTGGCAAGGCACCCAAAAGGAAGCAGAGCATAAAAGTTTGGAAAGTTTTCACCTTGACAATGCAATAGAAAAGAAAATTCTATTTTCTGTGGAGAAATTCACGCTGACTACTGAAATTTTCATAAGTGATGCCAAGAATTATGGGGAGATATGGGAAATATCTCCAGGGCATGACAGAGACCTTCATGGTGGCCCTCATTATAGGCCCAGAGGCCAAGGAAGGAGACATAGTTTCCTGGGCTGGGTCCAGGGTCCCCTGCTTAGTGCATCCTCAGGATATGGTGCCCTGCATCGCCATGGCTAAAAGGGCTAATGTACAAATCAGGCTGTTGCTTCAGAGGTGCAACCTCCAAGCTTCAGCAGCTTACATGTGGTGTTGAGCCTGCCAGGGCACAGAAGTCAAGAATTGCGTTGGAACCTCTGCTTAGATTTCAAAGGATGTGGAAATGCCTGGATGTCCATGAAGAGTTTGCTGCAGGGATGGAGCCCTCATGGAGGACCTCTGCTTGGGCAATGCAGAAGAAAATGTGGGGTCAGAGCCCCATACTGAGGCCCCACTGGGGCACTGCCTAGTGGAGCTGTGAGAAGAGGGCCACCATTCGCCAGACCCCACCATGGTATTACCACCAACAGCTTGCATCATGCACCTAGAAAAGCCATAGACAGTCATTGTCAGCCTGTGAAAGCAGCCAGGAGTGGTGCTGTACCCTGGAAAGTCATAGGTATAGCTGTTCAGGGCTATAGGAGCCCACCTCTTGCAGCAGCGTGACCTAGATGTGACACATAGAGTCAAAGGAGATCATTTTGGAGCTTAAGGTTTAATGACTCCCCTACTGGATTTTGCACTTTCATGGTGCCAATAACTCCTTTGTTTTGGCCATTTTGTTCCATTTGGAACAATCATATTTACCAATGCCTGTATCTCCATTGTACATAGGAAGTAACTAACTTGCTTTCAATATATATATTTTTTTTTTTGAGATGGAGTTTCGCTCCTGTTACCCAGGCTGGAGTGCAATGGTGCAATCTTGGCTCACTGCAACCTCCGTCTCCTGGATTCAGGCAATTCTCCTGCCTCAGCATCCCGAGTAGCTGGGATTACAGGCATGCATCACCATGCCCAGCTAATTTTTGTATTTTTAGTAGAGATGGGGTTTCACCATGTTGACCAGGATGGTCTTGATCTCTTGACCTCGTGATCCACCGCCTCGGCCTCCCAAAGTGCTGGGATTACAGGCTTGAGCCACTGCGCCCGGCCTACTTGCTTTCAATTTTACAGGCTCATAGACAAAAGGGACTTCCTTTGTCTCAGATGAGACTTTGGACTTGGACTTTTGGATTAATGCTGGAATGAGCTAAGACTTAGGGGACTGTTGAAAGGCATGATTGTTTTTTGAAACGTGAGGACCTAATTCCAAGTTTCCTGAGGCCCCTCCAGTCATGTGTAACTGTGAGTCAATTAAATGTCTTTTCTTAATAAATTTCCCAGGCTGAGGTATTTGTTCATAGCAGTATGAGAATGAACTAATACACATACTGTCTAAAGCAATCACAGATTCAAATCAGGGATGAAAAGCCAGGTTGATCTCACCTGGAATTTGCCCATAAGAGTTGGCCTCTGCCTGGGATTCACAAGACAAAGTCAACTTTGATTGAGAATACGATTCCTATTAACATGCCAACATCATTTTAACAGAATTAGAAAAAGTTAAATTCACATGGAACCAAACAAAGAGCCTGAATAGACAAAGCAATCCTAAGCAAAAGGAAAAAATCCAGAGAATTCACATTACCTGACTTCAAATTATACTACGAGGCTATAGTAATGAAAGTAGCATTGTACTGGTATAAAAGTAGATACATAGGCTACTGGAACAGATTAGAGAACCCAAAATAAAGCCAAATACTTACAACAACTTATATTCAACAAGGCACACAAAACAAATTGGAGAAAGAACACCCTATTCAATAAATGGTGCTGAGAAAGCTAATCACATGTAGAAAATGAAGCTGGCTCCTTCCCTCACTATACCTAATTTTCAGGGTCTTCATCATAAATTCTTTACTTAGGACAATGTCCAAAAGACTTTTTTCCGAGATTTTCTTCTATAATTTCTGTGGTTTCAGGTCTTAGATTTAAGTTTTTGATCCATCTTGAGAGGAGACCCAGAAGGGGGGGTGTGAGTAATAAAAATAGTACATATTGAGTACAATGTACACTACTTGGGTAATGGGTACACTAAAATTTCAGACTTCACAACTATATAATTCATCCATGAAGCCAAAACCACTTGTACCCCAAAACTATTGAAATGTGTTTGTATGCATTTTAAAGAGAAAATCAAAAGACTTTATCAAAACTCTTAGAACTACTAAACCCCAAATTCAGTAAAGTTACTACAAAATCAACATAAAAACCCAGTAGTAATATTTCTACATACAAATAATGAACTCACTAAAAAGCAATTTATTTACAACAGATACAAAAAATCAATTAATAAAATACACAGGAATAAATTTAATTAAACATGTAAAATATCTCTATAATAAACACCACAAAAAGTGATGAAAAAATGACAATGCAAACAAACAGCAAACCATCACATGCTCATGGATCAGAAGAATTTTCATTTTTGAAATGATCATATCACTCAAAGCAATCTAAGATTTAACTGCAATCCTATCAAAGTACCAAGACATGCATCACACAATAGAAAATTGGAACAATCCTAAAATTTATATGGAAAGACCCCAAGTAGCTAAAGTAATTTGGAGCAAAATGACAAGCTGGAGGCATCACACTATCAGACTTTAAAATATACTACAAAACTATATCAAGAAAAACAGCATGGTGTTGGTATTTAAAAAGACACATAGACCAATGGAAAAGAATAGAGTACACAGAAATAAATCCATGTATTTACAGACAATTGATTTTTGATGAAGGCACCAAGAACATACATTAGAGAAAGGACACTCTCTTCAACAAATGATGCTGGGAAAACTGAATATACATATGCAGAATTAGCAAACTAAATCCTTGTGTTTTACCATATATGAAAAGAAATTTGAAATGAATAAAAAACTTAAGCTTACTACCTGAAACTATAAAGCTACTAGAAAAAAATAATAAAAATGCTTTGGTACATGGGTATAGAGCAAAGATTTCATGCCTATGACTTCAAGAGCACAAACAAACAAACAAAACAGACAAATGTGAATATACTAAAGTAAAAAGCTTTTGCACACCAAAGGAAACAATCAACAGAGTGTAGAGACTACCTGAAGAATGGGAGGAAATATTCACAGACTATTCATCTGACAAGGCACCAATATCCAAAATGTACAAGGAACTCAAACAACTCACATCAAAAAACAAGTAATCCCATTCAAAGGTGGGCAAAGGATCTGTATAGACATTCCTCAAAAGAAAACAGACAAATGGCCAATAGATATAATTTTTAAATGTTCAACATCACTAATTATCAGGGAAATGCAAATTAAAACCACAAGCAAATATAATCTCAATCCATATAGCATGGTTGTTATTAAAAAGACAAAAATAACAACTGCTGGCAAAGGTGTGGAGAAAAGGAAACTCTTATAAATGAGTGATGTGAATGTAAATTAGTACAGCCATTTAAAAAATAGTACTGGAGATTCTAAAAAAGAAAACAAAACTGAGATATCACACAGTTCAGCAATCCCACTACTGAGTAGTTATCCAAAGGCAAGAAAATAAGTATCAAGGAATACTGCACCCCATGTTCATTTCAGCACTATTCACAATAGTCAAGATATGGAATCACTCTAAGTGTCCATCAATGGATGAATGGATAAAGAAAATGTGGTGTATACATACACAATGGAATTCTATTCAGCCATACAGAATAATGAAGTCCTGTCATTCGCAACAACATGGATGAACTAGAGGTCATTATTGTAAGTGGAATAAGCCAGGCATAGAAAGACAAATATCACGTGCTGTTATTTATATGTAGAAACCAAAAAAGTGGAACTCATAGAGATAGAGGGCAGAATGATTCTTATAATAGGGAGGGGATGAAGAGAGGTAGCTCGATGAATAAAAACATACAGTTAGACAGCCAGAATAAGTTCTGTAGCACAGAGTGACCACAGTTAACAATAACTTACGTATATCTTAAAATAGCTAGAAGATTAGATTTAAATGTTTTTCGCACAAATAAGTATTAGAGGTGATAAGTAGTCTAAACGTAGCAATTTGATCATCATTGTGGTGTGCATGTAACAAAATGTCACATGTGCTTCATAAATATATACAATGATTCTATGTCAATAAAATAATAGATTCGACAGTACAGAATTCAGTGTTGCTCTTTCTCCCCTCAGCACTGTTTCCCCTATTCACATATTACTTCAGCTTGTTTTATTTGTTACACTTGGTAGACCAATGCTGACACGTTATCATGAATTAAAGTTACAGTTTATACGAGGGTTCACTGCTTGTGTTTTACAGTATTAGGGGTTTTGACAGATGTATGATGTCATGTATCCATCATTATAGTGCCATACAGAATAGTTTCACTGCCCTAAAACCCTCTGTGTTCCACCTATTCATTCTTCCTCCCCAGTGCCTGGCAACCACTCATCTTTTACTGTCTCCATAGTTTTGCCTTTTTCCAGAATGTCACATAGTTGGAACCATACTGTAGCCTTTAGGTTGGCTTCTTTCACTTACTAATTTACATTTAGAATTTCCCTATGTATTTTGTGCCTCATGAGCTCATTTCCTTTAAGCTTCCCTTTTCTACATAGGAAGAATGGCTCTCCTCTCCTAGCCCGCATAGTGTTTATCATAGCCGTCTAGTACTGAGGAGAAGAGCCTGATCTGGTAACTCTTTGAATAAATGTGCCTTTCTAAATATTTAAATACTCATGCTCACGGTCTTCTTAGTAAGTGATTCACAGACACACAAAAAAAGATTTTTTAAAATCTAAGTAATAAGAAAGCATGGGTAGAAACTTTGGAGGCACTGCAATGAGTAGGAAGATAAGAAAAGAAGGTGTAATGTTTGCTGTAGACCCCAGAATGCAGACATGCTGTGCCTGGGCTTCCACCTTATCAACAAAACACCTCCTGACCAAGGTGATGGTCATTGTCTGCTGCTTCCTGAGGACCCTCAGAGTTCAGGTCATGAGGAGGGTAGCACATGGCTTATAAATGGTGGAACTGGCTTGTCCACTGAACACTGCCTTCCTTCCAGTGAACATTGAACACTGCCTTCCTTCCCCATTGGTGGTCACCTCTGGGGCACTTCTTGAGATTGTAACTATGGGAGGTGAGAACATTGCCCCATTTACATCTTAGCACCTTCAACCATTTATTGAGCATCTACAGAAACCCATCAAACTTCTAATTTAGATGGAAAATCAAAACTTCAAAAAGTTAAGACTGGCCAGACTCAAACATATCACAGATGTAAAGAAGAAAACAGACCATATCCATCAGCCCTTAAACACACACCCTCCTCCGGTATCACGCTATAAAACACACACCTCCTGGTATCACATACTCTAAAACACACACCTCCTGGTATCACACACTCTAAAACACACACCTCCTCCTGGTATCACACACTCTAAAACACACACCTCCTGGTATCACACACTCTAAAACACACACCTCCTCCTGGTATCACACACTCTAAAACACACACCCTCCTGGTATCACACACTCTAAAACACACACCCTCCTGGTATCACACACCCAAAACACACACCCTCCTCCTGGTATCACACACCTAAAACACACACCTCCTGGTATCACACCCCTAAAACACACACCCTCCTCCTGGTATCACACTCTAAAACACACACCCTCCTGGTATCACACTCTAAAACACACACCCTCCTGGTATCACACACTCTAAAACACACACCCTCCTGGTATCACACACTCTAAAACACACACCTCCTCCTGGTATCACACACTCTAAAACACACACCTCCTGGTATCACACACCTAAACACACACCCTCCTGGTATCACACACTCTAAAACACACACTCCTCCTGGTATCACACACTCTAAAACACACACCCTCCTCCTGGTATCACACACCCTAAAACACACACCTCCTGGTATCACACACCTAAAACACACACCTCCTCCTGGTATCACACACCCTAAAACACACACCTCCTCCTGGTATCACACACCCTAAAACACACACCCTCCTGGTATCACACACTAAAACACACACCCTCCTGGTATCACACACCCTAAAACACACACCTCCTCCTGGTATCACACACCTAAAACACACACCCTCCTGGTATCACACACCCTAAAACACACACCTCCTCCTGGTATCACACACCCTAAAACACACACCTCCTGGTATCACACACCTAAAACACACACCCTCCTGGTATCACACACTCTAAAACACACACCTCCTCCTGGTATCACACACCTAAAACACACACCTCCTCCTGGTATCACACACTCTAAACACACACCTCCTCCTGGTATCACACACCCTAAAACACACACCCTCCTCCTGGTATCACACACCCTAAAACACACACCCTCCTCCTGGTATCACACACCCTAAAACACACACCCTCCTGGTATCACACACCTAAAACACACACCTCCTGGTATCACACACCTAAAACACACACCTCCTCCTGGTATCACACACGCCTAAAACACACACCTCCTCCTGGTATCACACACTCTAAAACACACACCTCCTGGTATCACACACTCTAAAACACACACCTCCTGGTATCACACACCTAAAACACACACCCTCCTCCTGGTATCACACACTCTAAAACACACACCCTCCTGGTAAAACACACACCTCCTGGTATCACACCCCTAAAACACACACCTCCTCCTGGTATCACACACCCTAAAACACACACCCTCCTCCTGGTATCACACACCCTAAAACACACACCTCCTCCTGGTATCACACACCCTAAAACACACACCCTCCTGGTATCACACACCCTAAAACACACACCTCCTCCTGGTATCACACACCCTAAAACACACACCTCCTCCTGGTATCACACACTCTAAAACACACACCTCCTGGTATCACACACTCTAAAACACACACCCTCCTGGTATCACACACTCTAAAACACACACCTCCTCCTGGTATCACACACTCTAAAACACACACCTCCTCCTGGTATCACACACTCTAAAACACACACCTCCTGGTATCACACACTCTAAAACACACACCCTCCTCCTGGTATCACACACTCTAAAACACACACCTCCTCCTGG
>JAKFGQ010001133.1:0-10034 GCA_021498475.1 Saguinus midas | reverse complement strand
TATTTTCTCCCATTGTGTAGATTGTACTTCACTATATTTATAGTGTCATTTCATAGACAAAAATTTTTAATTTTGATGAAATGTATATTTTGTTGTTGCCCGTGGTTTTAATATCATATTTTAAAAATATTGCTAAATCCATGGCCATGAAGATTTGCCACACTTTTGTTTTGAGTTTATAATGTGTGCTCTTAAATAAAGGTCTCTGATCCATATTGAATTAATATCTGTGTATGGCATAAGGTAAGAGTCCAACTTTATTTTCTTGCATGTGAAAATCCAGTTGTCTCGGCACCATTTGTTGAAAAGACTGTTCTGTAGGACCTTGGCCTAACTTAATGTAAATAAACTAAGAACTTTGAAAAATGTTTGACAAAATGTAAAAAGAATGGACAATATAGAGAGGTATAAATGAACTAATGAGTTGAAAAATACAACACAGAACTTAGTGAAATATGCACAAGTTTGAATAGCGAATTGATCAAGCAGAAGAAAGGATATCAGGTCAAGACCAATAATGAAAATGAAGACAAGAATAGAGAAAAAGGATAAAAGGAGTCTCCAAGAATTATGGGACTATGTGAAAAGACATAATCTACGTTTGATAGGTGTACCTGAATGTGATGGAGAGAATGAATCCAAGCTGGAAAATACTCTTCAGGATATTATCCAGGAGAATTTTCCCAATCTAGCAAAGCAATATTCAACCTCAGGTAATACAGAGAACACCACAAAGATATTCTTAAGACTCATTAGACTCACCAGTCGAAGGAGAAAATACTAAGGGCAGCCAGAGAAAGGTCAGGTTACCCACAAAGGAAGCCTATCAGACTTACAGCAGATCTCTCAGCAGAAACCCTACAAGCCAGAAGAGTGGGGCTGATATTTAACATCCTTAAAGAACAGAACTTTCAGCCCAGAATTTCATATCCTGCCAAACTAAGTTCATTGAAGGAAAATAAAATCTTTATGAACAAGCAAGTACTCAGAGATTTTATTACCAGGCCTGCTTTACAAAACTTCTGAAAGAGCATTATACACAGAAAGGAACAACCAGTATTAGCCTTTCTAAATATACAAAAAGTAAGAGCATCAACATAAGAAGAATTTACATGAATGGATAAAATCCAGTTAACATCAAATGGCAGTAATCCTAAATTCAAATGACTAAATCCAATCAAAGATACAGCCAAAACCTAACAATATATACATCCAGACCATTTTATATCCAAAGATACACAAAGACTAAAAACAAAGTGTTGGAGAAAGATTTACCAACCAAATAGAGCAAAAATAAATAAATAACAAAAAGGTTGCAATTCATGCATTTGATAAAACAGATTTCAAAGCAACAAAGATAGAGTGGTATAAGGATCAATGCATCCTAATACCAGATACATAAGACCCATAAAGAGATTTAGACTCACCTGACAGAAAATTAATAAGGATATCCAGAATTTGAACTCAGATCCAACAAGTAAACTTAATAACTTATAGAGCTCTCCACTTTAGATACATAAATATACATTCTCACTTTAAATACACAAAATATTGATCTGCCATTATTAATACCCATTCATGAATAAAGCAATATTCCTGTTCTCTCTATATTTTTCTTCCTTTTCTCTTCTTAAAAAAAAAAAAAAAGAGATATAAATTCAAATGTTCCATCTACTATTTTGAACAAAGCCTCTCTTCTCCCTTCAATTATCACTTGATTCACTTCATCCTCCCTCTGTATTTTGTTTGGAATTACTGTTGCTCCATCACCTAAAAAAAATATTCAGCTGTGATAAAGTATGTCATGTTTATTACACCATAAAATATTATTTGAATAGAGTTGATGACATCTCCTTATTAAGACAGTGCTTTGTTCATAAATCTTTAAAGCTGGAAGAGGATGGGAACTGAAACCTAGAGCTGGCAAAGGCACTACCAATCGATGTTCAAGAAAAGGACTTGGGGAAGCAGTTCTAAATTGTAATCTAAACAAAGTTGTAGAATTTTTAAAAATAGGATTTGCCTATCTATTTTGGTTTTGAGTTGTATAATTCATTTTACACAAAGTCTTGAGAATCTAGTGAAACGTGAGTTCACGTCAACACAACTAAAAAAAGTCCACATGTAGCCACTCATTTAGAGCCTCAGTGAATAATCCAGGGTAATAGTCGAGCATTTTTATATGGCCACTCATTCTGTGCCTACTTGAATGATATACACTGAAGAATCCTCAGGATTCTATTTCATACTACCACTCATTTAGAAGTTATAGAATACAAAAATGGAGTAATAGTCAGGTGTCTATTTTATATGGCCTCTCATTCTAAGTTTCAGTGAATAATGAACTCTGGCGTAATCAGGGCTGTTTAAGATAGCCACGAATTAAGTGCCTTCTGAATAATACACACCTGTGTGATAATCAGGAGTCTATTTCATATGAACTCTAATTCTGTTCACTGAATAATACACACCTGGTGGAGTGTCAGGATTCTATTTGGTATGGACACTCATACAAAACCTGTTTGAATAATGCACACATGGAGAATAAGGAGGAGTCTGTCATATTTCTCATTCAGACAAACAGTGATAAATGCACATGTGGAGTAATTAGAAGTCTATTTATGGTCCACTTTCACAGCCTCAGAATATTACACACTGATATAGTCTGAGTCTATTTTTGGCCACTCATTCAGAGAATCACTGAATAATGCACACCTGTGGAATAGTCAAGTCTTTTCTATCACTTGGAGCCTCACTAAATGTACATGGGAAATAGTCAATTTACTTTTTCCCTCATTCAGAGTCTCACTAAATATTGCACACCTGTGGAATAGTCAGACTTTCATGTGGCTCATTCGAGTGTCACTGAATAATGTGGTGTAGTCAGGAGTCTATTTCATGTAGACACATATTCAGAGCCTCAGTGAATAAGACAGACCTTGATGTAGTAAGGAATCTAATTAATATGGGCATCTTCTGAGCACTATAATACACACCTGGAGAATAATTTGGAGTCGATGGACATGCATTCAGAGCCTGAAAATAAGGCACAGCTGTGGAATAGCAAATCTTTATTAAGACACTCATTCACAGCCTCAGTGGATAATATGCATGTGGATAGTCAGGATTCCATTTTTATAGCCACTGACTCACCTCAGTGAATAATGCACAAATGTAAAGTACTCAGCAGTTTATTTCATGGCACTCATTCAGATATTTGAACAATAAAAATATTTAAGATACAATCCTGTTTCATATGGTCACAAGAAGCCTAACTGAGTAATACACCTGGGAAGTTTTTAGTCTACTTATATAGCCTCTCATTTACAGCCTCAACAAATAATGCACACGTGTGGAATGGTAATACCAACTTTGGAATAGTCACTAGTTATTCCATATGCCCAAATATTTACAGTCAGAGTCAATAATACACGCATGAGGAATAGTGATGTCATATTTAAAGTTTCAGAGCCTCAGTGAATAATACATACCTGGAAATACTCAGGACGCTATTACATGTAATCCATTTCAGAGTTTCATTGAATAAGGAAATCTTGTATTGTAGTCAGAATCTATTTTGTATAGCCACATATTCAGCCTAACTGAAAACACACACCTTGGAAAGTCAGGATTCTATTTCTTAGCCACTCATTTAGAGCCATGTAAAACACGCCTGAGTATTCAGGAGTCTCTATTTTATCCACTCATTCAGAGCCTCACAGAAGTATACAGACCTATGGAAACTTCAGGAGTGTATTTTGGCCTTATTCAGATCCTCAGTGAAGAATATGTTGGAATATACTCAGGATTCTATTATATATAACCACGTATTTAGAGACAGACTTAATGCACATCGTGAAGTGTCTGGAGTTATTTGATATGACCGTTCACCCAGAGACTCAGTGGAAAATGCAGAGCTGAGAAAGTCAAGAGGATAGTCAGGAGTCTATTTTATGTGGTCACTCTTCAGAAACTCACTGAAGAATCACACATTGGGAATAGTCAGAGTTCAAGTCATATGGCCACTCAATCACAGCATTACTGAATAATAAAATGAGACAGTTGTAACGATTCTATTTCATATGGCCTCTCTTTCAGAGCATCAGTGAAATAAACATCTGGGAGTAGTCAGGACCCTATTTAAGTAGCCCAAATTAAGCTCCGTGAATGATACATACATGTGTGAGAGTCAGGAGACTATTTTATATGGACACTCATATGAACTTCTTGAATACTGCATTTGAATAATCACTAGTCTATTTCAAATGGTGAGTTTCAGAGTCAAACAATCACCTGTAGTAAAATAGTTATTTCATAAGGATACTCTTTCAGTGCTTTAGTGAATGTATATATCTGATCAGTCAGGAATCTTTTCATGGACACTTTCAGAGCCTCTGTGAATAATACTCTCAGAAATAGTCAGGTTAAATGGCTACACATTCAGTCTCTGAAGTAATGAACACCTGGGCAATACCTGAGTCTCTTTTATGCCCACTTAGTCAGAGTTTCATTCATATACACCTGGGAAGACAGAGTCTACTTAATGTAGCCACTCATTTTGAGCCTCAGTGAATAATCCATACCAGGGTAATAGTCAGGAATTTTATATGGCCACTCATTCTCTCCTGAATGATATACCTGAAGAATCCTCAGTTCTATTTCATACCACCACTCATTTAGAACCTTAAAATAATGAAAAATGGAGCAACATTCTGGTGTCTTATATGGCCTCATTCAATGTTTCAGTGAATAATGAACTTCCTGGGAATCAGGATGCTTTAAGATAGCCATGAATTAAGTGCTTTCCTGAATAATGCACACTGTGTGATAGTCAGAGTCTATTTTATATGAACTCTAATTCTGTGTATCACTGAGTAAACACCTGGGGAGAGTCAGGTTTGGTATGGACACTCATCAGAACCTGTTTCAATAATGCTCACATGGAGAATAACGAGGAGTCTATGTCATGGCTACTCATTCAGGCAAACAGCGAATAATACTTGTGTAGTAATTAGAAGTCTGATTCATATGGCCACACTTTCACTTTCTTCACTGAATATTACACACTTGTGATGTAGTCTGAGTCTATTTTTATGGCCCTCATTCAGAATCACTGAATAATACACCTGGGAATAGTCAAGTCTCTTCATGTATATTTGAGAGCCACTAAATGTACACACCTGTGAAATAGGGTTCTTCTATATCCTCATTCATAGTCTCACTAAATAATGCACCACTGTGGTATAGTCAGGAGACTTTTTCATATCATATTCAGCCTCAGTAATGAAGACTCATGATATAGTAAAAATATATTATAGCCACATCTTCTAGCCTCACTGAATAATACAACCTGGAGAATATTTTGGAGTCTATTTTCGATGGAATTCATTCAGATTTTCTGTAAATAATGCAGACCTGTGGAGTAGCCAGGAGTCTATTTTATTGAGACACTCATTCTCATCCTCAGTGTATAATATGCACAGGTGGATTAGTCAGGATTTCATTTTATCTGTCCACTGACTTGTAACCTCAGTAAATAGTGCACAAATGTAACGTAATCTCAGTCTGTTTTATATAGCCACTCATTTAGAATTCAATAATACAAATATTTAAGATAGACAGCATCCTGTTTCATATGGTCACAAAAGAGCTAACAGTAATACAACCTGGAAGTTTAGTCTACTTTATAAATCTCATTTACAGCCTGAATAATGCACATGTGGAATAGACCTAGTTTTATATATGGCCACAAAATCTAGCTGAATAATACACAATTTAAAATAGTCACTAGTCTACTCCATATGCCAAATATTTGGAGTCAGAGTCAATAATGCCTGTAGACTAGTTGAACAATTTCATATGGCCAATGTTTCAGAACTCAGTGATACTGAATATTAAGGCTATTACATGACATTAATTTCAGAGCTTCATTGAATAAAATATCTGTACTGTAGTCAAATTCTATTTCACATAGTCACATATTCAGAGCCTAACTGAATAACATACATGAAGTCAGGTCTATATCTATATTTTCTGAATGTAAAACACATGGAGGATGTAGTTTCAATTTATGCCACATTCAGAGTCTCAGAAGAATACAATGGAAACTAGAGGTTATTTCATTGGCCACTTATTCTGAACTTCAGTATATAATTATATATCTGATACTCAGAATTCTATTGTAGCAACATGCTTAAACACTGATAATGCACACCTTGGAACAGTCTGAGTTTGATATGACCATACTAGCGACTCAGTGGAAAATACAGCTGAGAAATAGTCAACAGGTTAGGTAGTCTATTTTATGTGGTCACTCGCTCAAACTCACTGAAGAATACACACCTTGGAATAGTCAGAGTTCAAGTCATATAGCCACTCAATCAATGAATAATGAACAATGAGGCAATAGTAACAATTCTGTTGTATCTCACTCAGAATTCAGTGCATAATAAACAGCTGTGGAGTAGTCAGGACCCTATTTAAGTTAGCCCCAAATTAAACAGCTCCGTGAATGATACACACATGTGTGAAAGTCAGAAGACTATTTTTTATGGACATTATTTCAGAACCATTTTGAATACTGCACATGTGAAGAATAATCAAGTCCATTTCAATGATTCGTTTGAGAATCAAAATACCACACCTGAGTAAAATAGTCTATAAGGCCAATCTTTCAGTGTTTTAGTGAATAATATGTATATCTGATAAGTCAGGAATCTCTTTCATGTGGACATTCGTTCCGGGCCTTGGTGAATAATACTTCCCTGAGAAATAGTCAAGGATCTACTCCAAATGGCTACACATTCAGAGTCTCTGTAAATAATGAACACCTGGGCAATAGACCTGAGTCTCTTTTTTATGCCCACTTAGTCAGAGTCTCATTCAATAATACACACCTGGGATAGAGTTAAGAGTCTACTTCATGGAACCAATCATTTAGAGCCTCAGTGAATAATCCACACCAGGGTAATACTCGAGCATTTTTTATATGGCCACTCATTCTCTGCCTCCCTAAATGATATACACCTGAAGAATCCTCAGGATCCTATTTCATACTATTAATTATTTAGAAACTTAGAAAATTATGAAACACACTTCCCCATGTGTTTTACTCAGTTAGGTTTTTCTTGGGTAACCATATGAAACAAAATGCTGTATATCATAAATAATTGTATTAATCGGTGAATCTCTAAAAGAGTGCCCATTTGAAATAGACTGCAGATTACTTTACATTTCTGCATTATTCACTGATGTTATGAGTCAGGGCCCATATGAAATGAAATCCAAATTAATCCACACGTGCATTTTATTCACTGAGGCTGTGAATGAGTGTATTATTAACATAGAGTCCTGGCTACTTCACAGGTGTGCCTTTTTTACAGAGGCTCTGAATGTGTGTCCATCAAAAATAGACTCCAAATTATTCTCCAGGTGTGTATTATTCAGTGAGGCTCAAGGATGTGGTTTTAAAAATTAGATTCCTTACTATATCAAGAGTCTGTCTAATTAACTGAGGCTCTAAATATGTGTCTACATGAAATAGACTCGTGAATACGCCACATTATTCGGTGATACTCCGAATGAGAGGCCACATAAAAAAAGTCTCCTGGTGAATTCACACGTGTGTATTATTTAGTGAGAATCTGAATGAAGGGATAAATATAAATCCTGACTATGTTTCCAGTTGTGTACATTTAGTGAGGCTCTCAACGAGTGGCCATAGGAAAGAGACTTCTGACTATTCTGCAGGTGAGCATTATTCAGTGGTTTACTGAATGAGTGGCCATAAGAAGTAGACTACAGACTATATCACAGGTTTGTAATTTTCAGTGAGGCTGTGAAAGTGGGGCCATATGAAACACACTTCTAATTACTCCAGATGTGCTCATTTAGAGCCGAATGTAAAAGCGCACGCCTGAGGAGTATTCAAGAGTCTCTATTTTATGGCCACACATTCAGAGCCTCACAGAAGAATAGAGACCTATGGAAACTTCAGGAGTGTATTTCACATGGCCACTTATTCAGAACCTCAGTGAAGAATTACATATATCTGGAAAATACTCAGGATTCTATTATATAGCCATGTATTGAGACTGACTTAATAATGCACCTTGGGAAGAGTCTGAGACTTTGATATGACCTTCACCCAGCGACTCAGTGGAAAATGCAGAGCTGAGAAATAGTCAAGAGGATAGAGTCAGAGTCTATTTTATGTTCACTCTGTTCAGAAACTCACTGAAGAATACACACCTTGGAATAGTCAGGTGTCATATGGCCACTCAATCACAGCATTACCGAATAATGAACAATGAGGCAATAGTAAGATTCTATTTCATATGGCTCTCATTCAGAGCTTCAGTGCATAATAAACAGCTGTGAGTAGTCAGGACCCTATTTAAAATAGCCCCAAATTAAGCAGCTCGAAGATATACACATGTGAGAGTCAGGAGACTATTTTATATGGACACTCATAGAATCTTGAATACTGCACATGGGAATAATCACTAGTCTATTTCAGAGGTATGATTGAGAGTCAAAATAACGCACACTGTGGAGTAAAATAGGTCTATTTCATAAGGCCTCTTTCAGTGTTTTAGTGAATATGTATATCTGATAAGTCAGGAATCTCTTCACATGGACACTGTTCAGGGCCTCTGAATAATACTCCCTCAGAAATAGTCAAGGGTCTACTAAATGGCTACATTTCAGAGTCTCTGTAAGTAATGAACACCTGGGCAATAAACCTGAGTCTCTTTTTTATGCCCACTTAGTCAGAGTCTCATTCAATAATACACACCAGGGGAAGAGTAAAGAGTCCACTTCATGACTCATTTAGAGCCTCAGTGAATAATCCACACCAGGGTAATAGTCGAGCATTTTTTATATGGCCACTCATTCTGCCTCCCTGAATGATATACACCTGAAGAATCCTCAGGATTCTATTTCATACTACCACTCATTTAGAACCTTATAGAATAAGGAAAAATGGAGCAATAGTCAGGTGTCTATTTATGGCTCTCATTCAAAGTTTCAGTGAATAATGAACTTCTATGGAGTAATCAGATGCTGTTTAAGATAGTCAATTAAGTTTTCCTGAATGATACACACCTGTGTGAGTCAGAGTCTTTTCATATGAACTCTAATTCTGTATCTGAGTAATACACTGTGTGGGAGTGTCAGGAGTCTATTTGGTATGGACACTCATACAGAACCTGTTTGAATAATGCACACATGGAGAATAAGAGTCTATGTCACAGGCTACTCATTCAGACAAACAGTGAATAATGCACATGAGTAATTAGAAGTCTGTTTCATATGGCCCCACTTTTACACTCACTGAATATTACACACTTGTGATATAGTCTGAGTCTATTTTATGGCCACTCATTCAGAGAATCACTGAATAATGCACACCTGTGGAATAGTCAGAAGTCTTTCCTATGGCCACTCATTGAGAGCCTCACTAAATGTACACACCTGGGGAAATAGTCAGGATTTACTTTTATCCTCATTCAGAGTCTCACTAAATAATGCACACTGTGGAATAGGAGACTTTTCATGGCCTCTCATTCGAGTGTCACTGAATGTGGTGTAGTAGTCTATTTCATGTAGACATATTCAGAGCCTCAGTGAATAAGACAGACTTGATATAGTAAGGAATCTAATTAATATGGCACATCTTCTGAGCCTCACTGAATAATACACACCTGGAGAATAATTTGGAGTCTATTTTCAGATCATTCAGAGAAATAATGCACCTGTGGAGTAGCCAGGAGTCTATTTATTAAGACACATTCACAGCCTCAGTGGATAATATGCATGTGTGTGGATTAGATTCCATTTTATATGGCCACTGACTCATAACCTCAGTGAATAATGCACAAATGTAAAGTACTCAGCAGTCTATTTCATATGGCCATTCAGATTCACTGAATAATACAAAATATTTAAGATAGACAGCATCCTGTTTCATATGGTCACACAAGAAGAGCCTAACTGAGTAATACACACCTGGGAAGTGTTAGGAGTCTACT
>JAKFGQ010001132.1:0-10034 GCA_021498475.1 Saguinus midas | reverse complement strand
AACTCCAGAAAATACAGAGAACACCACAAAGATACTCAGAAGAGCAACCCCAAGGCACATAATCGTCAGATTCACCAGGGTTGAAATGAAGAAAGAAAATACTAAGGGCAGCCAGAGAGAAAGGTCGGTCACCCACAAAGGGAAGCCCATCAGACTCACAGCAGATCTCTCGGCAGAGACTCTACAAGCCAAAAGAGTGGGGACCAATATTCATCATCCTTAAAGCCCAGAATTTAATATCCAATTCATAAATGAAGGAAAAATAAAATCCTTCATGAACAAGCAAGTACTCAGAGATTTTGTCACCACTGGGACTGCTTTAAAGAGCTCCTGAAAGAGGCACTACACACAAAATGAAGAATCTACATGAACCAATGAGCAAAACAGCCGGCTAGCATCAAAATGGCAGTATCAAATTCACACATAACAATATTAACCCTAAATATAACTGGGCTAAATGCACCAATCAAAAGACACAGACTGGCAAATTAAATAAAAAACCAAAACCCATCGGTGTGCTGTATGCAGAAAACCCATCTCACATGTAAAAATATGCAAAGGCTCAAAATAAAGGGATTAAAGAAAACTTACCAAGAAAATGGAGAGCAAAAAAAGCAGGAGTTGCAATTTTTCTCTCTGATAAAATAGACTTTAAACCAACAAAGATCAAAAGGGACAAAGAAGATCATTATATAATGGTAAAAGGATCATTACAACAAGAAGAGCTAACGATTCTAAATATATATGGACCCAATGCAGGAGCACCTAGATATATAAGGCAAGTTCTTAATGACTTACAAAGAGACTTAGACTCCCACACAATAATAGTGGGAGATTTTAACACTCCACTGTCAATAGCAGACAGATCAACCAGACAGAAAATTAACAAGGATATCCAGGACTTGAACTCAGACCTGGAACAAGCAAACCTGATAGACATTTACAGAACTCTCCACCCCAAATCCACAGAATATACATTCTTCTCAGCACCACATCACACCTACTCCAAAATTGACCACATAATTGGAAGTAAAGCACTCCTCAGCAAATGCAAAACAACGGAAATCATAACAAACAGTCTCTCAGACCATAGTGCAATCAAGTTGGAACTCAGAATTTAGAAAATAACTCAGGGATTCAGGCAAGATGGCGTCGTAGAGGCGACTCAGGTTTGCAGCTCTCAGTGAAGGCACAGAGGGTGAGTCCTAGCCGCATTCTCGGATGAACCTTTTATGCCCACAGAGTGTTGAATGTCCGAGGTGTGGGAGAGACACTGGACTCTAGTGCAGCCGGCAAACGCAGCCGGCTCCCGCCGCCTCTTCGGCCGGCGCCGCAGCAGGACCCGGCGTGGAACTCACTGGTCTGGGTGCCCTGTTAAACCGGCAATCTGAGATTTGGAAGGGCAGATTGGCATGTCCATATGATTGAACGGGACTTGAACAATGAGCCAGACCAGGAGTTTCCTGGGAAGCGTGATCTGAGCCGGGGTAGTGGGCAGTGGCACGGGAGATCACACGGATCCCAGTGCCCTATCGGCAGGCTCCTGGGGCGCCAGTGAGAGAGTCGACCTTTCAGCTTGGGGAGAGGAAGAGAGAGAGAGGACGGACTCTGAGGAGGGGAGCTGGGTGATCGGGCTCGGCGGGTCCCACGCTCACGGGGACAAGCAGGGCGGCGACTGGAGGCGCTTGGGGCTCAGAGTTTTGCTGCCGGCATCTAGGACGGTGCAGCCCGGTGAGGGAGGGGCGTCCACCATCGCTGACGCAGTGCACCCCCGCTGAAGTACCGACCAGGTCTGACGCAGCCTGCCATTGCCGAGGCAACCTGCCATAACAGAGAGACTCCCCCAGGCAGCAACAGGGCGGACCCGCGCCAGCAGGTCAGAGCCCCGGCAGGCAAATAGTGAATAGACTGCCGCCTAGTGGGGTAGGACAGTGCAACAGATACTCATAAAGAAAGCCCCAACTCCCTGAGACAGAGCATCTAAGGGTGAATAAAACAAAAGGGTGGTGTTTTATGAGTTCTATTGCAGCAGACATAAACAACCTCCCAACAACCCTGAATGAAAAACGGAGCTCAAAGATCAGCACTGGAGCTCCTATAAAGCACAGACTGTCTCCTAAAGCAGCTCCCTGACCCCTGTATATCCAAGGAGTAACCCCAGAAAAGGACTAATCAGACTGACATTTGGCTGGCATCATTCTGGAACAAGGGCAGCAGAAAAAGAAACTGGTATCATCTCTCACTGTTCCGCAGCTGCTGCAGGTATACCCCAGACAAGCAGGGCCTGGAGTGGACCTCAGCACTCATACAGCAGAGAGGATAGACCATTAGAGGGAAAACTAATTAACAGAAATACTTCATCATCAACAATCTCAGTGTCCACACAGAGACCCAACTGAAAAATCAGCAACTACTAAGACGACAGGCAGATAAATCCATAAAGATGAGAAGAAACCAGCGCAAAAAGGAGGAAAACACCCGAAACCAAAACACCTCACCTCCAAAAAAGGACCAAAACTCCTCACCAGCAAGGGAACAAAGCTGGACGGAGAATGAATGTGACGAAATGACGGAATCAGACTTCAGAAAGTGGATAATGAGAAACTTCAGTGAGCTAAAGGAACATGTTCTAAACCAGTGCAAAGAAACTAAGAACCTTGAAAAAAGATTTGAAAAAAGATTCGAGGAATTGATAACAAGAATGGACAACTTAGAGAGGAATATGAATGAATTGAAGGAGCTGAAAAACACAACACGAGAACTTCGCGAAGCATGCACAAGTTTCAACAGCCGAATTGACCAAGCAGAAGAAAGAATATCAGAAGTTGAAGATCAACTCAATGAAATAAAATGAGAAACCAAGATTAAAGGAAAAAGCACAAAAAGGAATGGACAAAATCTCCAAGAAATGTGGGACTATGTGAAGAGACCCAACCTACGTTTGATAGGTGTACCAGAATGTGACGAAGAGAATGAATCCAAGCTGAAAAACACTCTTCAGGATATTATCCAGAAAAATTTCCCCAATCTAGCAAGACACGTCAATACTCAACTCCAGAAAATACAGAGAACACCACAAAGATACTCTGCTAGAAGAGCAACACCAAGGCACATAATCGTCAGATTCACCAGGGTTGAAACGAAGGAGAAAATACTAAGGGCAGCCAGAGAGAAAGGTCAGGTCACCCACAAAGGGAAGCCCATCAGAATCAAAGCAGATCTCCCAGCAGAGACTCTACAAGCCAGAAGAGAGTGAAGGCCAATATTCAACATCCTTAAAGAAAAGAACTTTCAACCCAGAATTTCATATCCAGCCAAACTGAGCTTCATAATGAAGGAAAAATAAAATCCTTCACGAACAAGCAAGTACTCAGAGATTTTGTCACCACTAGGCCTGCTTTACAAGAGCTCCTGAAAGAGGCACTACACATAGAAAGAAACAACCAATTCCAGCCATCCTAAAAGCATACCAAATGCTAAAGACCATTAACAAAATGAAGAATGTACATGAAGCAACGGGCAAAAGAGCCAGCTAACATCAAAATGGCAGTATCAAATTCACACATAACAATATTAACTCTGAATGTAAATGGGCTAAATGCACCAATCAAAAGACACAGACTGGCAAATTAGATAAAAAACCAAAACACATCGGTGTGCTGTATCCAGGAAACCCACCTCATATGCAAAGATACACAAAGGCTTAAAATAAAAGGATGGAGGAAGATTTACCAAGCAAATGGAGAGCAAAAAAAGCAGGAGTTGCAATTCTCATCTCTGATAAAATAGACTTTAAAGCAACAAAGATCAAAAGGGACAGAGAAGGTCATTATATAATGGTAAAAGGATCAATACAACAAGAAGAGATAACGATTCTAAATATATATGGACCCAATGTAGGAGCACCCAGATATATAAGGAAAGTTCTTAATGATTTACAAAGAGACTTAGACTCCCACACAATAATAGTGGGAGACTTTAACACTCCACTGTCAATAGCAGACAGATCAACCAGACAGAAAATTAACAAGGATATCCAGGACTTGAACTCAGACCTGGAACAAGCAAACCTGATAGACATTTACAGAACTCTCCACCCCAAATCCACAGAATATACATTCTTCTCAGCACCACATCACACCTACTCCAAAATTGACCACATAATTGGAAGTAAAGCACTCCTCAGCAAATGCAAAACAACGGAAATCATAACAAACAGTCTCTCAGACCATAGTGCAATCAAGTTGGAACTCAGAATTCAGAAAATAACTCAGAACTGCACAGCTTCATGGAAACTGAACAACTGGCTCTTGAATGTTGATTGGATAAACAATGAAATGAAGGCAGAAATAAAGAAGTTCTTTGAAACCAACGAGAATGAAGACACAACGTACCAGAATCTCTGGGACACATTTAAAGCAGTCTGTAGAGGAAAATATATAGCAATAAGTGCCCACATGAGAAGAGTGGAGAGATCCAAAATTGACACCCTATCATCAAAATTGAAAGAGCTAGAGGAGCAAGATCAAAAAAGCTCAAACCCTAGCCGAAGACAAGAAATAACTAAGATCAGAGCAGAACTGAAGGAGATAGAGACAAGAAAAACCCTTCAAAAAATCAATAAATCTAAGAGCTGGTTTTTCGAAAAGATCAACAAAATAGACAGACCACTAGCCAGACTGATAAAAAGAAAAGAGAGAACAACCAAATAGATGCAATAAAAACGATAAAGGAAATCACCACAGATTCCACAGAAATTCAAACCATCATCAGAGAATACTACAAAAAACTCTATGCACATAAACTAGTAAATCAGGAAGAAATGGATAAATTCCTGGACGCCTGTGTCCTCCCAAGCCTAAACCAGGAGGAAGCCGAAACTATGAATAGACCAATAACAAGGTCTGAAGTTGAGGCAGCAATTAAGAGCCTACCACACAAAAAAGCCCAGGTCCAGATGGGTTCACAGCTGAATTCTACCAGACACACAAAGAGGATCTGGTACCATTCCTTCTGAAACTATTCCAAATAATCCAAAAAGAGGGAACCCTTCCCAAATCATTTTATGAGACCAACATCATCCTGATACCAAAACCTGGCAGAGACTCAACAAGAGAAGAAAACTTCAGGCCAATATCCATGATGAACATAGATGCAAAAATCTTCAATAAAATACTGGCAAACCGATTGCAACAGCACATTAAAAAACTTATCCATCATGATCAAGTAGGATTCATCCCAGGGATGCAAGTCAGGTTCAACATACGCAAGTCTATAAATGTAATTCACCACATAAACAGAAGCAAAAACAAAAACCACATGATTATCTCAATTGATGCAGAGAAGGGATTTGACAAAATTCAACAGCCCTTTATGCTAAAAACCCTCAATAAACTTGGTATTGATGGAACATATCTCAAAGTCATAAAAGCTATTTACGACAAACCAAAAGCCAATATCATACTGAATGGGCAAAACTGGAAGCATTCCTTTGAAATCCGGCACTAGACAAGGATGCCCTCTCACCACTTCTATTCAACATAGTACTGGAAGTTCTAGCCAGAGCAATCAGGCAAGAAAAAGAAATAAAGGGTATTCAAATAGGAAAGGTGGAAGCCAAATTGTCTCTATTTGCAGACGACATGATAGTATACCTAGAAGACCGCATCACCTCAGCCCAATAGCTCCTGAAACTGATAAGCAACTTCAGCAAAGTCTCAGGATATAAAATCAATGTTCAAAAATCACAAGCATTCCTATACACCAATAACAGACTTAAAGAGAACCAAATCAAGAACGAACTGCCATTCATAAGTGCTACAAAGAAAATAAAATACCTAGGAATACAACTCACTAGGAATGTAAGGGACCTCTTTAAGGAAAACTACAAACAACTGCTCAACGAAATAAGAGAGGACACAAACAGATGGAGAAACATTCCATGCTCGTGGTTAGGAAGAATCAATATCGTGAAAATGGCTATACTGCCCAAAGTAATTTACACAATCAATGCTATCCCCATCAAACTACCATTGAATTTCTTCACAGAACTGGAAAAAAACACCCTGAATTTCATATGGAACCAAAAAGGAGCTCGCATAGCCAAATCAATTCTAAGCAAAAAGAACACAGCGGGAGGCATCACGCTACCAGACTTCAAACTATACTACAAGGCTACAGTAATCAAAACAGCATGGTACTGGTACCAAAACAGAGATATAGACCAATGGAACAGAACAGAAGCATCGGAGGAAACACAAAATATCTACAACCATATTATCTTTGATAAACCAGACAAAAACAGGCAATGGGGAAAAAATTCCCTATTTAACAAATGGTGTTGGGAAAACTGGCTAGCCATGTGCAGAAAGCAGAAACTGGACCCCTTCCTGACACCTTACACTAAAATTAACTCCAGATGGATTAAAGACTTAAACATAAGACCTGACACCATAAAAACCCTAGAAGAAAATCTGGGCAAAACCATTCAGGACATAGGAGTAGGCAAGGACTTCATGACCAAAACACCAAAAGCATTGGCAACAAAAGCCAAAATAGACAAATGGGACCTAATCAAACTCCACAGCTTCTGCACGGCAAAAGAGACAGTCACTAGAGTGAATCAGCAACCATCAGAATGGGAAAAAATCTTTGCAGTTTACACAACTGACAAAGGGCTGATATCTAGAATTTACAAAGAACTCAAACAGATTTACAGGAAAAAAACAAACAAGCCCATTCAAAAATGGGCAAAGGATATGAACAGAAACTTTACAAAAGAAGACATACATGAGGCCAACAAACATATGAAAAAGTGCTCATCATCATTGGTCATTAGAGAGATGCAAATCAAAACCTCATTGAGATACCATCTCACACCAGTTAGAATGGCGATCATTAAAAAATCTGGAGACAGCAGATGCTGGAGAGGATGTGGAGAAATAGGAACACTCTTACACTGTTGGTGGGAGTGTAAATTAGTTCAACCATTTTGGAAGACACTGTGGCGATTCCTCAGGGACCTAGAAATAGAAATTCCATTTGACCCAGCAATCCCATTACTGGGTATCTATCCAAAGGACTATAAATCGTTCTACTATAAGGTCACATGCACACGAATGTTCATTGCAGCACTGTTTACAATAGCAAGGACCTGGAACCAACCCAGATGCCCAACGATGATAGACTGGACTGGGAAAAATGTGGCACATATACACCATGGAATATTATGCAGCAATCAAAAATGATGAGTTTGTGTCCTTTGTAGGGACATGGATGAATCTGGAGAACATCATTCTCAGCCAACTGACACAAGAACAGAAAAAGAAATACCGCATGTACTCACTCATAGGTGGGTGAGAAAAATGAGAACACATGGACACAGAGAGGCGATCTACTATACACTGGGGACTGTTGGGGGGCATGCGGAGGGACACCGGGGGGGATGGGGGATGGTCTGGGGATGAATACCAAGTGTGGGTGAAGGCGAGGAAGGCAGCAAAGCACAATGCCATATGTGTACCTATGCGGCTATCTTGCACGTTCTGCACATGTACCCCCAAACCTATAATGCAAAAAAAAATTAAAAAAATAATAATAATAAAAAGAAAATAACTCAGAATCACACAGCTTCATGGAAACTGAACAACTGGCTCTTTAATGTTGATTGGAAAAACAATGAAATGAAGGCAGAAATAAAGAAGTTCTTCAAATCCAACGAGAATGAAGACACAACGTACCAGAATCTCTGGGACACATTTAAAGCAGTCTGTAGAGGAAAATATATAGCAATAAATGCGCACATGAGAAGAGAAAAGAGATCCAAAATTGACACCCTATCATCAAAACTGAAAGAGCTAGAGGAGCAAAATCAAAAAAGCTCAAAACGTAGCCAAAGACAAGAAATAACTAAGATCACAGCAGAACTGAAAGACATAGAGTCAAGAAAAAGCCTTCAAAAAATCAATAAATGTAAGAGCTGGTTTTTCAGAAAGATCAGCAAAATAGACAGACCACTAGCCAGACTGATAAAAAAGAAAAGAGAGAACAACCAAATAGATGCAATAAAAAACGATAATGAGAAAATCACTACAGATTCCACAGAAATTCAAACCATCATCAGAGAATACTACAAACAAGTCTATGCACATAAACTAGTAAACCAGGAAGAAATGGATAAATTCCTGGACGCCTGTGTTTTTCCAAGCCTAAACTAGGAGGAAGCTGAAACTATGAATAGACCAATAACAAGGTCTGAAGTCGAGGCAGCAATTAAGAGCCTACCACACAAAAAAAGCCCAGGTCCAGAAGGGTTCACAGCCGAATTCTACCAGACACACAAAGAGGATCTGGTACCATTCCTTCTGAAACTATTCCAAATAATTCAGAAAGAGGGAACCCTTCCCAAATCATTTTATGAGACCAACATCATCCTGATACCAAAACCCGGCAGAGACTCAACAAGAAATGAAAACTTCAGGCCAATATCCATAATGAACATAGATGCAAAAATCTTCAGTAAAATACTGGCAAACCGATTGCAGCAGCACATTAAATAACTTATCCATCATGATCAAGCAGGATTCATGCCGGGGATGTAAGGCTGGTTCAACATACACAAGTCTATAAATGTAATTCACCACATAAACAGAAGCAAAAACAAAAACCACATGATTATCTCAATTGATGCAGAGAAGGCATTTGACAAAATTCAACAGCCCTTTATGCTAAAAACCCTCAAAAAACTTGGTATTGATGGAACGTATCTCAAAGTAATAAAAGCTATTTATGACAAACCAACAGCCAATATCATTCTTAACGGGCAAAAACTGGAAGCATTCCCTTTGAAATCCGGCACTAGAGAAGGATGCCCTCTCTCACCACTCCTATTCAACATAGTACTGGAAGTTCTAGCCAGAGCAATCAGGCAAGAAAAAGAAATAAATTGTATTCAAATAGGAAAGGTGGAAGCCAAATTATCTGTATTTGCAGATGGCATGATAGTATACCTAGAAGACCCCATCACCTCAGCCCAATAGCTCCTGAAACTGATAAGCAACTTCAGCAAAGTCTCAGGATATAAAATCAATGTGCAAAAATCACAAGCATTCCTATACACCAATAACAGACTTAAAGAGAACCAAATCAAGAACAAACTGCTATTCACAATTGCTACAAAGAAAATAAAATACCTAGGAATACAACTCACAAGGAACGTAAGGGACCTCTTTAAGGAAAACTACAAACCACTGCTCAACGAAATAAGAGAGGACACAAACAGATGGAGAAACATTCCATGTTCGTGGTTGGAAGAATGAATATTGTGAAAATGGATATACTGCCCAAAGTAATTTACACAATCAATGCTATCGCCATCAAACTACCATTGAATTTCTTCACAGAACTGGAAAAACCACCATGAACTTCGTATGGAACCAAAGGAGAGCCCACATAGCCAAGTCAATTCTAAGCAAAAAGAACAAAGTGGGAGGCATCACACTACCAGACTTCAAACTATACTACAAGGCTATAGTGATCAAAACAGCATGGTACTGGTACCAAAACAGAGATATAGACCAATGGAACAGAACAGAGGCATCGGAGGCAACACAACATATCTACAACCATATAATCTTTGATAAACCTGACAATAACAAGCAATGGGGAAAGGATTCCCTGTTTAATAAATGGTGTTGGGAAAACTGGCTAGCCATGTGCAGAAAGCAGAAACTGGACCCCTTTCTGACACCTTACACTAAAATTAACTCCAGATAGATTAAAGACTTAAACGTAAGACCTGACACCATACAAACCCTAGAAGAAAATCTAGGCAAAGCCATTCAGGACATAATAGTAGGCAAGGACTTCATGACCAAAACACCAAAAGCATTGGCAACAAAAGCCAAAATAGACAAATGGGACCTAATCACATAGTGAAATCCTCTCTCTACTGAATATACAAAAATTAGCTAGGCATGCTCTTGGGCACCTATACTTAAAGCTACTTGGGGGACTGAGCAAGAAGAATTCCTTGA
>JAKFGQ010001131.1:0-10035 GCA_021498475.1 Saguinus midas | reverse complement strand
CTCCCAGGTTCAAGGGATTCTCTCGCCTGCCTGCCTGCCTGCCTGCCTGCCTGCCTGCCTGCCTGCCTCCCTCAGCCTTCCCGGTTGCTGGGATCACAGGAGTCCACCACCACGCCCAGCTAATCGCTCAGACGCTTAGTAGAGACGGGTTTCATCACGTTGGCCAGGCTGGTCTCGAACTCCCGACCTCAAGTGATCCTCCTCCCGGCCTCCCAAAGTGTTAGGATGACAGGCGTGAGCCACCGCGCCCGCCCGCGCCGCCGCTCTTCAAGGGTGAAGTCCAGGCGCCACGTCCGTCATCCCAGCACTTTGGGAGACCCAGGAGGACGGATCACTTGAGGTCAGGAGTTCGAGGCCAGCCTGACCAACATGGCGAAACCCCATCCCTCCCGAGAATAGAAAAAGTAGCCGGGCGTGGTGGTGCGCCTGTGATTCCAGCTACCGCAGGCTGAAGCAGAAGAAAGGGAGACTCTTCCAGCCCCACCACGCCCCCAACCCCAGCCACAGCCAGCCTTCTCGTGGGCGGCGCCTGCAAAAGTTTCCGAATGAATGGAGGGGAGCCCGAGGCCATGGGAGCCATCACCTCCGACTCCAGAAGGGAAACAGGGCTTTCTGCATTTGAATGGGTTTAGAAGGCGGCACGGCGGCCGCTTCCCAAGCGATGCAGCTGTAAATGCTTATATTTAAAAAGAAGAAATATCCCAACTTAACAACCTAAATTTATTCCATAAGGAAATCGGGGTGAAAAAAAAAATCCAAACCTAGCAGAAGGTAGAAAATAATAAAGATTAGAACAAAGATAAATGAAAGATAATGGGAAAAACAACAACAACAAAAACAAGTATTAGTTTTTTCTTTTTTTTTTTTTTTGAGAGAGTCTTGCTGTGTCACCCAGGCTGGAGTGTAGTGGCGACCTCAGCTCACCGCAACCTCCACTTCCTGGGTTCAAGTGGTTCTCCTGCCCCAGACTCCTGAGTAGCTGGGATTACAGGCACCTACCACCATGCTCAGCTAATTTTTGTATTTTTAGTAGAGATGGGGTTTTGCCATGTTAGTCAGGTCAGTCTCAAACTCCTGACCTCAGGTGATCCACCTACCTCAGCCTCCCAAAGCGCTGGAATTACAGGGGTGAGCCACTGTGTCTGGCCACCAAGCACTAGTTTTCAAAAAAGATCAATAAAATTGGCAAGGCTTTAACTAGGTTGACTAAGATAAAAAGAGAGACAGAGAGAGGAAAGTTAAATAACTAAAATCAGAAATGAGAGGAGGGAGAGGCAAGATGGCGTCGTAGAAGCGACTCAGGATTGCAGCTCTCAGTGACGGCGCAGAGGGTGAGTCCTAGCCACATTCTCGGATGGACCTTTTTTGCCCACAGAGCGTTGAAAGTCCCAGGTGTGGGAGAGACACGGGGCTGGTGCAACCCGGCTAAGCAGCCGGCTCCCGCCCGCTTCGGCCGGCGCCAGTCTGGGTGCCCTGTTAAACCGGCAATCTGAGATTTGGAAGGGCAGATTGGCATGTCCATCTGATTGAGCAGGACTTGGACAATGAGCCAGACCAGGAGTTTCCTGGGAAGCGTGATCTGAGCCAGTGAAGTGGGCAGCGGCACGGGAGATCGCACGGATCCCAGTGCCCTATCAGCAGGCTACTGGGGCACCAGTGAGAGAGTCAACCTTTCAGCTTCACGGAGAGGAGAGAGAGAGGACGGACTCTGAGGCAGGGAGCTGGGTGATCGGGCTCGTGGGTCCCACCCTCACGGGGACAAGCAGGGCGGCGACTGGAGGCGCTTGGGGCTGAGAGTTTTGCTGCGGCATCTAGGACGGTGCAGCCCGGTGAGGAGGGGCGTCCGCCATTGCTGACGCAATCCGCCCCTACTGAAGTACCGCCCAGGGCTGACGCAGCCTGCCGTTGCCGAGGCAACCTGCCATAACAGAGAGACTCCGCAGGAGGAGCGCTCCACAGCAGAGGGCCCAGCAGCAACAGGGCGGACCCAGCGCTAGCAGGTCAGAGCCCCAGCAGGCAAATAGTGAATAGACTGCCACCTAGTGGGGCAGGACAGTGCAACAGATACTCATAAAAGCCCCAACTCCCTGAGACAGAGCATCTAAGGGGAAAAAAAGGTGGTGTTTTATGAGTTCTATTGCAGCAGACATAAACAACCTCCCAACAACCCTGAATGAACAATGGAGCTCACAGCTCAGCACTGGAGCTCCTATAAAGCACAGACTGTCTCCTCAAGCAGCTCCCTGACCCCTGTATATCCAAGAGTCACCCCAGAAAAGGACTAATCAGACTGACATTTGGCTGGCATCATTCTGGAACAAACACAGCAGAAGAAGAAACTGGTATCATCCTCACTGTTCTGCAGCTGCTACAGGTATACCCCAGACAAGCAGGGCCTGGGTGGACCTCAGCACTCATACAGCAGAGAGGCTAGACCATTAGAAGGAAAACTAAGTAACAGAAATACTTCATCATCAACAATCTCAGCATCCACACAGAGACCCAATTGAAAAATCAGCAACTACTAACGACAGGCGGATAAATCCATAAAGATGGGAAGAAACCAGCGCAAAAGGAGGAAAACACCGAAACCAAAACACCTCACCTCCTACAAAGGACCAAAACTCCTCACCAGCAAGGGAACAAAGCTGGACGGAGAATGAATGTGACAAAATGAGAATCAGACTTCAGAAAGTGGATAATGAGAAACTTCAGTGAGCTAAAAGAACATGTTCTAAATCAGTGCAAAGAAACTAAGAACCTTGAAAAAGATTTGAAAAAGATTCGAGAATTGATAACAAGAATGGACAACAGAGAGGAATATGAATGAATTGAAGGAGCTGAAAACACAACACGAGAACTTATGAAGCATGCACAAGTTTCAACAGCCGAATTGACCAAGCAGAAGAAGAATATCAGAAGTTGAAGATCAACTCAATGAAATAAATGAAACCAAGATTAAAGAAAAAGCACAAAAGGAATGAACAAAATCTCCAAGAAATGTGGGACTATGTGAAGAGACCCAACCTACGTTTGATAGGTGTACCAGAATGTGATGAAGAGAATGAATCAAGCTGGAAAACACTCTTCAGGATATTATCCAGGAAAATTTCCCCAACCTAGCAAGACAGGTCAATACTCAACTCCAGGAAATACAGAGAACACCACAAAGATACTCTGCAAGAAGAGCAACCCCAAGGCACATAATCGTCAGATTCACCAGGGTTGAAATGAAGGAGAAAATACTAAGGGCAGCCAGAGAGAAAGGTCGGGTCACCCACAAGGGAAGCCCATCAGACTCACAGCAGATCTCTCGGCAGAGACTCTACAAGCCAGAAGAGAGTGGGGCCAATATTCAACATCCTTAAAGAAAAGAACTTTCAACCCAGAATTTCATATCCAGCCAAACTGAGCTTCATAAGTGAAGGAAAAATAAAATCCTTCATGAACAAGCAAGTACTCAGAGATTTTGTCACCACTAGGCCTGCTTTACAAGAGCTCCTGAAAGAGGCACTACACATAGAAAGACGTGATCTGAGCCGGTGCAGTGGGCAGCGCACGGGAGATCGACGGATCCCAGTGCCCTATCAGCAGGCTACTGGGGCGCCAGTGAGAGAGTCAACCTTTCAGCTTGGGGAGAGAGAGAGAGAGAGAGAGGACGACTCTGAGGCAGGGAGCTGGGTGATCGGGCTCGGGTCCCACCTCACGGGGACAAGCAGGGCGGCGACTGGAGGCGCTTGGGGCTGAGAGTTTTGCTGCTGGCATCTAGGATGGTGCAGCCCGGTGGGGAGGGGCATCCACCATTGCTGACACAATCCACCCCTACTGAAGTACCGCCCAGGGCTGACGCAGCCTGCCATTGCCGAGGCAACCTGCCATAACAGAGAGACTCCCAGGAGCGGAGGCTCCACAGCAGAGGGAGCCCAGCAGCAACAGGGGCAGACCCCGCTAGCAGGTCAGAGCCCCAGCAGGCAAATAGTGAATAGACTGCTCCCTAGTGGGGCAGGACAGTGCAACAGATACTCATAAAGAAAGCCCCAACCCCTGAGACAGAGCATCTAAGGAGAAAAAGGTGGTGTTTTATGAGTTCTATTGCAGCAGACATAAACAACCTCCCAACAACCCTGAATGAACAACGGAGCTCACAGCTCAGCACTGGAGCTCCTATAAAGCACAGACCGTCTCCTCAAGCAGCTCCCTGACTCCTGTATATCCAAAGAGTCACCCCAAAAAGGACTAATCAGACTGACATTTGGCGGGCATCATTCTGGAACAAAGACAGCAGAAGAAGAAACTGGTATCATCCCTCACTGTTCTGCAGCTGCTACAGGTATACCCCAGACAAGCAGGGCCTGGAGTGGACCTCAGCACTCATACAGCAGAGGGCTAGACATATTAGAGGAAAACTAAGTAACAGAAATACTTCATCATCAACAATCTCAGCATCCACACAGAGACCCAATTGAAAAATCAGCAACTACTAAGACGACAGGTGGATAAATCCATAAAGATGGGAAGAAACCAGCGCAAAAGGAGGAAAACACCAAACCAAAACACCTCACCTCCAAAAAGGACCAAAACTCCTCACCAGCAAGGAACAAAGCTGGACGGAGAATGAGTGTGACAAAATGATGAATCAGACTTCAGAAAGTGGATAATGAGAAACTTCAGTGAGCTAAAGAACATGTTCTAAATCAGTGCAAAGAAACTAAGAACCTTGAAAAAGATTTGAAAAAGATTCGAGGAATTGATAACAAGAATGGACAACTTAGAGAGGAATATGAATGAATTGAAGGAGCTGAAAAACACAACACGAGAACTTCATAAGCATGCACAAGTTTCAACAGCCGAATTGACCAAGCAGAAGAAAGAATATCAGAAGTTGAAGATCAACTCAATGAAATAAAATGAGAAACCAAGATTAAAGAAAAAGCACAAAAGGAATGAACAAAATCTCCAAGAAATGTGGGACTATGTGAAGAGACCCAACCTACGTTTGATAGGTGTACCAGAATGTGATGAAGAGAATGAATCCAAGCTGGAAAACACTCTTCAGGATATTATCCAGGAAAATTTCCCCAACCTAGCAAGACAGGTCAATACTCAACTCCAGGAAATACAGAGAACACCACAAAGATACTGCAAGAAGAGCAACCCCAAGGCACATAATCGTCAGATTCACCAGGGTTGAAATGAAGGAGAAAATACTAAGGGCAGCCAGAGAGAAAGGTCGGGTCACCCACAAAGGGAAGCCAATCAGACTCACAGCAGATCTCTCGGCAGAGACTCTACAAGCCAGAAGAGAATGGGGGCCAATATTCAACATCCTTAAAGAAAAGAACTTTCAACCCAGAATTTCATATCCAGCCAAACTGAGCTTCAAAAGTAAAGAAAAAATAAAATCCTTCATGAACAAGCAAGTACTCAGAGATTTTGTCACCACTAGGCCTGCTTTACAAGAGCTCCTGAAAGAGGCACTACACATAGAAAGAAACAACCAGTACCAGCCATCCTAAAAGCATACAAAATGCTAAAGACCATCAACAAAATGAAGAATCTACATGAACCAATGGGCAAAACAGCCAGCTAGCATCAAAATGGCAGTATCAAATTCACACATAACAATATTAACCCTAAATGTAAATGGGCTAAATGCACCAATCAAAAGACACAGACTGGCAAATTGGATAAAAACCAAAACCCATCGGTGTGCTGTATCCAGGAAACCCACCACATGCAAAGATACACAAAGGCTCAAAATAAAGGATGGAGGAAGATTTACCAAGCAAATGGAGAGCAAAAAGCAGGAGTTGCAATTCTCATCTCTGATAAAATAGACTTTAAAGCAACAAAGATCAAAAGGGACAAAGAAGGTCATTACATAATGGTAAAAGGATCGATACAACAAGAAGAGCTAACGATTCTAAATATATATGGACCCAATGTAGGAGCACCCAGATATATAAGGCAAGTTCTTAATGACTTACAAAGAGACTTAGACTCCCACACAATAATAGTGGGAGACTTTAACACTCCACTGTCAATAGCAGACAGATCAACCAGACAGAAAATTAACAAGGATATCCAGGACTTGAACTCAGACCTGGAACAAGCAAACCTGATAGACATTTACAGAACTCTCCACCCCAAATCCACAGAATATACATTCTTCTCAGCACCACATCACACCTACTCCAAAATTGACCACATAATTGGAAGTAAAGCACCTCAGCAAATGCAAAACAACTGAAATCATAACAAACAGTCTCTCAGACCATAGTGCAATCAAGTTGAACTCAGAATTCAGAAAATAACTCAGAACCGCACAGCTTCATGGAAACTGAACAACTGGCTCTTGAATGTTGATTGGATAAACAATGAAATGAAGGCAGAAATAAAGAAGTTCTTTGAAACCAACGAGAATGAAGACACAACATACCAGAATCTCTGGGACACATTTAAAGCAGTCTGTAGAGGAAAATATATAGCAATAAGTGCCCACATGAGAAGAGTGGAGAGATCCAAAATTGACACCCTATCATCAAAATTGAAAGAGCTAGAGGAGCAAGATCAAAAAGCTCAAAACCTAGCAAGACAAGAAATAACTAAGATCAGAGCAGAACTGAAGGAGATAGAGACAAGAAAAACCCTTCAAAAATCAATAAATCCAAGAGCTGGTTTTTCAAAAGATCAACAAAATAGACAGACCACTAGCCAGACTGATAAAAAGAAAAGAGAGAACAACCAAATAGATGCAATAAAAACGATAAAGGGGAAATCACCACAGATTCCACAGAAATTCAAACCATCATCAGAGAATACTACAAACAACTCTATGCACATAAACTAGTAAATCAGGAAGAAATGGATAAATTCCTGACGCCTGTGTCCTCCCAAGCCTAAACCAGGAGGAAGCCAAACTATGAATAGACCAATAACAAGGTCTGAAGTTGAGGCAGCAATTAAGAGCCTACCACACAAAAAAGCCCAGGTCCAGATGGGTTCACAGCTGAATTCTACCAGACACACAAAGAGGATCTGGTACCATTCCTTCTGAAACTATTCCAAATAATCCAAAAAAAGGGAACCCTTCCCAAATCATTTTATGAGACCAACATCATCCTGATACCAAAACCTGGCAGAGACTCAACAAGAAAAGAAAACTTCAGGCCAATATCCATGATGAACATAGATGCAAAAATCTTCAATAAAATACTGGCAAACCGATTGCAACAGCACATTAAAAACTTATCCATCATGATCAAGTAGGATTCATCCTGGGATGCAAGGCTGGTTCAACATACGCAAGTCTATAAATGTAATTCACCACATAAACAGAAGCAAAACAAAAACCACATGATTATCTCAATTGACAGAGAAGGCATTTGACAAAATTCAACAGCCCTTTATGCTAAAACCCTCAATAAACTTGGTATTGATGGAACATATCTCAAAGTAATAAAAGCTATTTATGACAAACCAACAGCCAATATCATACTTAATGGGCAAAACTGGAAGCATTCCCTTTGAAATCCACTAGACAAGGATGCCCTCTCACCACTCCTATTCAACATAGTACTGGAAGTTCTAGCCAGAGCAATCAGGCAAGAAAAAGAAATAAAGGGTATTCAAATAGGAAAGGTGGAAGCCAAATTGTCTCTATTTGCAGACGACATGATAGTATACCTAGAAGACCCCATCACCTCAGCCCAAAAGCTCCTGCAACTGATAAGCAACTTCAGCAAAGTCTCAGGATATAAAATCAATGTTCAAAATCACAAGCATTCCTATACACCAATAACAGACTTAAAGAGAACCAAATCAAGAACGAACTGCCATTCACAATTGCTACAAAGAAAATAAAATACCTAGGAATACAACTCACAAGGAATGTAAGGACCCTTTAAGGAAAACTACAAACCAACTGCTCAACGAAATAAGAGAGGACACAAACAGATGGAGAAACATTCCATGTTCGTGGTTAGGAAGAATCAATATCGTGAAAATGGCTATACTGCCCAAAGTAATTTACACAATCAATGCTATCCCCATCAAACTACCATTGAATTTCTTCACAGAACTGGAAAACCACCATGAATTTCATATGGAACCAAAAAGAGCCCGCAGCCAAGTCAATTCTAAGCAAAAGAACACAGGGAGGCATCACACTACCAGACTTCAAACTATACTACAAGGCTACAGTAATCAAAACAGCATGGTACTGGTACCAAAACAGAGATATAGACCAATGGAACAGAACAGAAGCATCGGAGGCAACACAACATATCTACAACCATATTATCTTTGATAAACCAGACAAAAACAAGCAATGGGGAAAGGATTCCCTATTTAATAAATGGTGTTGGGAAAACTGGCTAGCCATGTGCAGAAAGCAGAAACTGGACCCCTTCCTGACACCTTACACTAAAATTAACTCCAGATGGATTAAAGACTTAAACATAAGACCTGACACCATAAAAACCCTAGAAGAAAATCTAGGCAAAACCATTCAGGACATAGGAGTAGGCAAGGACTTCATGACAAAACACCAAAAGCATTGGCAACAAAAGCCAAAATAGACAAATGGGACCTAATCAAACTCCACAGCTTCTGCGGCAAAAGAAACAGTCACTAGAGTGAATCGGCAACCATCAGAATGGGAAAAAATCTTTGCAGTTTACACATCTGACAAAGGGCTGATATCCAGAATTTACAAAGAACTCAAACAGATTTACAGGAAAAAAACAAACAAGCCCATTCAAAAATGGGCAAAGGATATGAACAGACACTTTACAAAAGAAGACATACATGAGGCCAACAAACATATGAAAAATGCTCATCATCACTGGTCATTAGAGATGCAAATCAAAACCACATTGAGATACCATCTCACGCCAGTTAGAATGGCGATCATTAAAAATCTGGAGACAGCAGATGCTGGAGAGGATGTGGAGAAATAGGAACACTCTTACACTGTTGGTGGGAGTGTAAATTAGTTCAACCATTGTGGAAGACAGTGTGGCGATTCCTCAGGGACCTAGAAATAGAAATTCCATTTGACCCAGCAATCCCATTACTGGGTATATATCAAGGACTATAAATCGTTCTACTATAAGGACACATGCACGAATGTTCATTGCAGCACTGTTTACAATAGCAAAGACCTGGAACCAACCCAAATGCCCATCGATGATAGACTGGACTGGGAAAATGTGGCACATATACACCATGGAATAGTATGCAGCAATGAAAAATGATGAGTTTGTGTCCTTTGTAAGGACATGGATGAATCTGGAGAACATCATTCTCAGCAAACTGACACAAGAACAGAAAATGAAATACCACATATTCTCACTCATAGGCGGGTGAGGAAAAATGAGAACACATGGACACAGGGAAGGGTACTACACACTGGGGTCTATTGGGGGAATAGGGGAGGGACAGCAGAGGGAGATGGGAGGGATAGCCTGGAGAAATGCCAAATGTGGGTGAAGGGAGGAAGGCAGCAAACACACTGCCATGTGTGTACCTATGCAACTATCTTGCATGTTCTGCACATGTACCCCAAAACCTATAATGCAATAAAAATTTAAAAAAAAAAATCAGAAATGAAAGAGATACTACTATCAATTTTATGAAATAAAAAGGATTATGAAAGTACTATGAACAAAAAACTGGATAACCTACAGAAATGAATGATTTCCTAGAAATACACAATATACTGAGACTGAATCTTGATAAAACAGAATATCTTAACATACCTATAGCCATTAAGGAAACTGAATCAGTAATCAAAAAAATCCAAAAATAACAAAAAAAGCCTAGGACCAAATGGTTTTACTGGTGAATTCCACCAAACATTTTTAAAAAAGAATTAACACCAGTCCTCCTCAAACTCTTCCAAAAAATGGAAGAGAAGGGAACGCTTCCAAACTCATCCTATCAGGCTGGCATTATTCTGATACCAAAGCCAGACAAAGACACTACAAGAAAACTATAGACTAATATCCTTGATGAATATTCATGCAAAATACA
>JAKFGQ010001130.1:0-10035 GCA_021498475.1 Saguinus midas | reverse complement strand
TATATATAATACACACCACACATATATATATATACACACATATACACACACACACATATACACACATATACACACACACACACATACACACACACATACACACATACATATATACACACATACACACACACACATACACATACACCACACATAATACACACCATACACACATACACACACACACATATACACACACACACACCACACACACACACCACATACACACACACACACATACACACACACCACACACACACACACACATACACACACACCACACACACCACACACACACACACCACACACACACCACACACCACACCACACACCACCCCGCCACACACACACACTATAATACCAATCCCTTTCAAAACGAACTGTTAAAAGTGACCACGAGCCGGGCGCGGTGGCTCACGCCTGTCATCCCAGCACTCGGGGGTTGAGGCGGTGGGCCACCTGAGGTCAGGAGTCCAAGACCAGGCCGCCAACATGGTGAAAACCCGCCTCTGCTAAAAATACAAATACAAATAATAAATAAATAAATAAATAAATAAATAAATAAATAAATGAAAACACAAAAAAAATTCTTTAATTTTAATGCTCAAAGAAATAGAGAAATTCTCCGGACGTGGTGGCGCATGCCTGTAACCCCAGCCACTCAGGAGGCTGAGGCAGGAGAATCCCTTGAGTCCGGGAGGCGGAGGTGGCCGTGAGCCGAGATGGCACCATCGCACTCCAGCCTAGGTGACAGAGTGAGACTCTGTCTCCAAGAAATAGAAAAAAATTGACTATGAGGGCCTGGGCCAGGGTGGTTGAGTGAGTTTAACTAGGGAGGGAGGGAGGTGGTTGGGGAGAGGGAGAGAGGGCTAGAGGGGAGAGGGTGGGAGAGATGGGGAGAGAGAGAGAGAGAGAGAGAGAGAGAGAGAGAGAGAGAGACAGAGACAGAGACAGAGACAGAGACAGAGAGGAGGGGGGATATGCCTGAGTGGAAGGAGAGAAACCGAGGGGAGCAGGAGGGGACACAAAGAGGAAGGGGAAGGGACGGAGGCACAGTAGGTTATTCTAGAATGTTTTCAAGCCTGGGGTGGGGGTGGGCACGGAGGGCAACTCAGGAAACAAGCCGACTCCAGCAATGACACCTAATTCATTATTGCTGGAATCGCTGCCTTGAAAGGGGGGCACGGCATGCTTCTTCCTCCACACTCATTCGATGATTTCTGGGAAACGCCATTTACTAGCACACTTGGCATCTACCTGCTTTCACTACATCTGGGAGAATCAGGAATGTCCCCACTAACGACAAGGCCTAAAGTGGAACTGTCATCCGTAAAACCCAGGCAGAAGGGTCCAGATGGGTTAAGAAAGAAAGGGAACCACGGATCAAAGAGAAGAACAATCGGGCCCAGCCGGGGTCTCCAGGGGTCGTCTGGGCAACGAGGGAGTCGGGGGTGGGGACGGATGGACCAAGGGAGGGCGGGCGGGCCTCCAAGAGGGGGTGAGGTGGGGGGAGGTGAGGCTCGGGGCGTGGGGCGGGAGAGGGCGGGTAGCGGAGAAGCCACAATCGCTCCTGACTGTGGGCGGGCGGCCAGAGCGTCCCGTAACGCAGCCTAGACTCGAGAACGGGTGACCGCTAGGTGACGCCCGATGACAACATATGCAAGTGTCAGCCCGGCATCCTCCCAGGCATTTCTCCACAACTAACGGAGCGGAGCCCTGAGGGGAAGAAAGCACCGTGACTCGGCAATACACGCAGAAACGTAGCACGCAGTACGCACGCATGTGCGGCGCAGCGTGACGCACGCACGCACGCACGCACGCACGTACCCACGCACGCACTCACACGCGCGCCATATCATATCCCGCAGTATAGCAGAGTTCATACGGTGATAGCGAGAGGGCCCACGCCATCTATTTTCTTTTCTAGTAACAAAGAAAAGCGGCCGGGCCCGCGGCCCGCGCCCGCCCCCAGCACCCGTAGTCAGAGGCAGAGGCGGGCGGGTCACCTGAGGTCAGGAGTTCCAAACCAGCCCGGTCAACATGGCGAAACCACTGCCTCTAGGCCCTCGAAAGGCCGAGGCAGGAGAATCGCTGAACTCGGGAGGTGGAGGTCCCAGTGAGCCGAGACCTCACCACCGACTGCACCTCAGCCTGGGCGACAGAGCAAGACTCCCGGGAAAGGAAAGAAAGGGAAAAATTCGCCTCTTTAGGTGACCATGCACCATTACACGACACAGAGAGCTCGGAAGGTGTACGGGCTCTGACGCCCGTAATTTTGAGTCGGTCTGGCGACATTTTCCAGGCCTTCCGCTTCCGTAAGCGGTCACAGAAATAAAAACTCCTCCTTTCCCACCCGTCTTCAGCTCATCATCAGGCCACAAGAATAAGCAGCCCGACCTCCCGCTTGGTCCCGAGCAATTGCACTCCAGCCCGTCCACAGAGCGAGCGAAGGGATCTCTGTCTCAGAAGAAAACAATTAAAAAGAAGGAAGATAATCAGCCGGGCGTTTTGTGGTCGTGTTATGCCCCGCACCCGCCCAGGTTTCTAGGCCCGGCTCCTCAGGAGGCCGAGGCAGGAGGATCCTCTAAGCCCACCAGTCAGTTCAAGGTCACGGGACCCGCGACCAGCCTGGCCGACACAGGAGAGACCCCGCCTTTAAAAACACACGGACGCATGGACGGAGGGACGTCAGAAGACATACAAGGAGGTGGCGGAGCACGGAAGGCTCCGCCTTCCTAAAGGCCATCCGCTTGAGCTAGCCACCATTCCGAATCACAGCGGAGGCCTCGAGGGTTTCAGAGCAAGGCTGCCCTCATCTGTGGCACCCGACCGCCTGTAAACATTTCAAAAGCGACTCGCCTGCTCGCTCGCTCGCTCGCTCATTCATTTCATAGGCACACGCCGACAGCCCCAGCTGAGACTTCATCTCAAATAAACAACACGCACGTAAGTGAATAAATCAACGCCAAAAGGAAAACGCAAGGAAACGGCGCAGCACGGGAAACTCCACCTTTTTCTAAACACCAGAGCAGATACGCGTACCATCAGGTACAGACGCGGCCGCTTTGAATCTGTCGCCACCGTGCCAAATCGGCACCGAAGAGCGCTGCTTCCGAGCCGCCGCCGCCATCGCTCAAGCATAACAGCGGAGTCACGACCACATAGGCATCTCCTGACCCACCGCCGTGTTTGTACTGTCACGAGCCGGGCCGAGAACAAGCGGGCATTCAGCAAAGCACTCATCTTACATTCCTCGGTCTCCCGTGTCTCTCGTGAAACCTACAAACTCAAGAGTCCTTTCTCTGTCCCCCCACCCCCACCACCCCAACGCCAACCGCCGACAGAGTACCAAAATAGAAGAATGGTGAACACATGTTTCGCAACAAGGAGGAAAACAGCAAAGCGAAAGTCTCAGAGGTTTGTGGTACAGAATGAAGAGACTCTTCAGAATCCACAGAAAGACACACACATGGAGGGATGGAAAGAAACAAGTAAAGAAAACAGAAAGAGAGTAAGGAAGATAAAGAACAGGGTGGGCACGGTGGCTCACGCCTGTCATCCCAGCACTTTGGGAGGCCGAGGTGGGTGGATCACCTGAGGTCAGGAGTTCAAGACCAGCCTGTCCATCGTGGTGAAACGCCATCTTTACATAAAAAAATCAATAAAGGGAAGATAAAGAACAAGAAATATAAAGAAAGAGAGAGAGAAAGAGATGAAAAGGGAAGAAAGATGAAAAAGAAAATAGAAAGAGAAGCAGAAAGATAAAGATAATGAGAAATGAAAGTAGGGAGAAAGGAAGAGAAAAAAGTAAAAGAATGAGGCTGGGTGTGGTGGCTCATGCCAGTAATCCAAGTACTTTGGAGGCCAAGGCGGGCAGATCACCTGAGGTCGGGAGTTCAAGACCAGCCTGACCAACATGGTGAAACCCCATCCTTTATTTTAAAAAATAAATAAGTAAATAAAAGAAAAGGAAGAAAGGGGAAAGAGAGGGAGGGGGAGAGAGAGAGAGAGATGGAGAGAGAGAGAGAGAGAGAGAGAGAGAGAGAGAGAGAGAAACAGAGAGAAAAGAAGAATGAAAGAAGTAGAAAGAGGGCAGTGAACCATGGCTCATGCCTATAACCCCAACACTTTGGGAGACTTAGGTGGAAGAATCACTTGAGCCCAGGAGTTTGAGACCAGCCCTGGCAACACAGCGAGTCCCCACTTGTACTAAAAAATCAAAACAATTAAAAAGTTAGCCGGGTCGTGGTGGCTCAAGCCAGCACGGTAATACCAGCACATTGGGAGGCCGAGGCGGGTGGATCACGAGGTCAACAGATCGAGACCATCCTGGTCAACATGGTGAAACCCGGTCTCTACGAAAATACAAAAATTGCTCGGCGGCCCTGGCTAGGGGAGGCGAGTTGCATGTGTCGCTCAGCTAGCGATAGCGGCGGGAGCAGAGCCGGGCGTGGCCTGTGCGACCGCCTGGATTTGTGAAATGGCTGCTGATATTTCTGAATCCAGCGGGGCTGATTGCAAAGGAGACCCAAGGAACAGTGCCAAGTTAGATGCCGATTACCCACTTCGAGTCCTTTATTGTGGAGTCTGTTCGTTACCAACAGAGTACTGTGAATGTATGCCTGATGTTGCTAAATGTAGACAATGGTTGGAGAAGAATTTTCCAAATGAATTTGCAAAACTTACTGTAGAAAATTCACCCAAACAAGAAACTGGAATTAGTGAGGGTCAAGGAACAGCAGGGGAAGAAGAAGAGAAGAAAAAACAGAAGAGAGGTGGACGGGGTCAAATAAAACAAAAAAAGAAGACTGTACCACAAAAGGTTACTATAGCCAAAATTCCCAGAGCAAAAAAGAAATATGTGACAAGAGTGTGTGGCCTTGCAACTTTTGAAATTGATCTTAAAGAACCACAAAGATTTTTTGCTCAGAAATTCTCCTGTGGTGCCTCAGTAACAGGGGATGATGAAATTATCATTCAGGGAGACTTTACAGGTGACATAATTGATGCTATTCAGGAAAATGGCCAGAGGTAGATGATGACAGCATCGAAGATCTTGGAGAAGTGAAGAAGTGAATTTGAAAATTTGTATTTAATGGCCTGAACTGAGAGTCGATATGGCCAAAGGGAGAGGCCTTTAATATATATATATATATATTCATTCTACAGTGAAACTGTAGACTGCCCTCGTCCTTGGCATTTTCACTGTTCTGTACAAGACTGCTTGCTTTTTTATTGCCAAAGTCAAATAAACAGGGGAGACTGTCATTGCTTATACATGAATAGAATTTAGTCAAATAAAAATTTCTGGGGTCATTTGGTACTGACTTTCTCTCTCTCTCTCTCTCTCTCTCTCTCTCTCTCTCTCTCTCTGAGACGGAGTTTCACTTTGTTACCCAGCCTGGAGTGCAATGGCGCGATCTCGGCTCACCACAACCTCCGCCTCCTGGGTTCAGGCAATTCCTCCCACCTCAGCCCCTGAGTAGCTGGGATTACAGGCACGCACCACCATGCCCAGCTAATTTTTTGTATCTTTAGTAGAGACGGGGTTTCACCATTTTGACCAGGATGGTCTCGATATCTCGACCTCGTGATCCACCTGCCTCGGCCTCCCAATGTGCTGGGATTACAGGCTTGAGCCACCGGTCCGGCTTTTCTTTTTTTTTGAGATGGAGTTTCATACTGTCGCCCAGCTGGAGTGCAGTGGTGCAATCTCGGCTCACTCTAACTTTTGCCTCCCGGGTTCAAGCGATCCTCCTGCCTCCGCCTTCCAAGTAGCTGGGATTACAGGCACCCACCACCATGCCTGGCTAATTTTTTGTATTTTTAGTAGCGCTGGGGTTTCACCGTGTTGGCTGATCTCCAACTCCTGACCTTGTGAATTTTTGCCCGCCTTGGCCTCCCAAAGTGCTGGGTGTGAGCCATGGTGCCCAGCCTGACTTTCTTTATCTCTTTTAACTTTATTTTTGAAAACCCAGTAGACTTTTTGTGGAGAGCATTTTGTTGATTATTTTACTAATCTAAAGCTGAGTGATTTTTTTTAAAAGAGTTTGAATTTGGCTTCTCATCAATAATATATTTCCTTGCTTCTTTGATGTGATAGTTTTGAGATGTGTGAGAATCTAATAGATTTGTGGTTGAATTTGCTTTGTTGTTACAAAGTCCACCCTGTGGGCACAATAACATACTGTTGGTAGGAATTGTTCGAACTATTCTGGAGATTATGTGGTAAAGTGTACTAAAAAGCCTTCAAACCATGTATGTGCACAGTTTGAACCAGTAAGCCACTTCTTTGATATTAGAAGACATTAGAAGAAATAATCAGCCTTGTATAAACCTTATGGATGAAAGTATTCATCACAATATTATTTATAATAAAAAATTACAAATGTTATAAATGAACAATTGGAAAATGGTTAAAGAAGTGATGGTGCATTGTGTGGTAGAATATTATGTATATGTTTAAAGAATCATATTTTCTAAGATTACTTGAAACATGTTTGGTAATGTCAAGTGGGGCACCCCAGACATTTATTTTAGAAATTTATCATCATCATTTTAGACTTTCATCATCATCATTGTCGTGAGTGGAAGGCCGTTCAGAGAGGCTAGAGGTTCTTATTCTGGCTATAAATTATTTGAGTAAAATTTGCTAGCTAATTAAAAATGTGCACCCATGTTCAATATGTCATCCTGAAATAGCAATTGAAACATGTCTTCTCACACGAGAAAATGACAGTTTTAATGATGCATTAGATGAATTTAAACTTTGTTAGGTGCTGCAAAGTGGAAAGAAGACTTGTGGTGTTTTAAATTTCTGTGGACACTTAAGAAACTTAGAACCCATGAAACCATTGTTTATGCCATGCAAATTACAATCTTGAATGAGTGTTTTTTAAAATAAAGTATAAGAAAATGTGTAATAAAGGTGTAAAATTGAAAATGAAATTCTGCATTAACTGTGAATTTTACTAGATAGAAATACTGGTGAAGCAAATTTATCCATTGAGACTATCCGTATGTGTTATGTATGTATTCTGTTGGTGCCGGATGATGTCTGTGTGCCTGTATCACCATGTGACTTCATGTAAAGTTTCTTCATGTTCACAGTTCTTAGCAAATGCAGTTTCAATCTGTAGATAGCCAGCAGTGGATGTTACTACAGGAAAATGCAGGATCAAAATGGTCCTTATGAAAAAAAAAAAAATACAAAAAAATTAGCTGGGCATGGTGGTGCGTGCCTGTAATCCCAGCTTCTCAGGAGGCTGAGGCAGGAGAATCGCCTGAACCCAGGAGGCGGTGGTTGCGGTGAGCCGAGATCACGCCATTGCACTCCAGCCTGGGTAACGAGCGAAACTCCGCCTCAAAACAACAACAACAACAACAACAACAACAACAACAACAATAATAATAACGTTAAATTAAATGTCGAAAACAAGAAATCACACATAATTTAGAAGGCCATTGCTGCCTTGAAAGGCGAGAAGCATAGGTTTGTGTCACCATGGGTTTTCTTTGTTTTCCTTTGTTCCCGAAAGATCGCTCATTCATTCATTCATTCGTTCAATTCTATTTTATTCTGTTCTGTTCTATTCTGTTCTATTCTATTCTAGTGAGTGTGTGTGGGGGGCTTTTTTTTTTCTAAAGATGGGGTTTCTCCATGATGGCCAGGCTGGTCTTGAACTCCTGACCTCAGGTGATCCACCCACCTCGGCCTCCCAAAGTGCTAAGATGACAGGCGTGAGCCACTGCGCCCTGCCTTATTCTAATATTTTGAGAAGCAGTCTTCTCATCGCCCAGGCTCACTGCAACCTCCGCCTTTGGGTTCAAAGGATTCTCCTACCTCAGCCTCCCGAGTGAGCGAGCAGCTGTGACTACATTACAGGCATGCGCCAGCACGGCCGGCTAACTTTTTTGTATTTCTAGTAGAGGCAAGGGTTTCACTATGTTGACCAGGCTGGTCTCGAACTCCTGACCTCTGATCCACCCGCCACAACCTCCCAGGCAGGTTTGAGCCACCGCGCCTGGCCTATTTATTCTTTTTTTTTTTTAACTTTCCAAAAGGCTAGTTGCTTAAGCTTTCTAATTCTTTTTACTAATATTACTAATACCCTGATAATATTCCTAGAATAGCAATAGTTATATAATTGTGTGGAACTTTCCTTTGAAGTTAAAGCACTTTTATTTCACATCAAGACAACAATTACTTTAGATAATAATATGTCCACACTAGACACGAAATTATACCTAGCACTAACTTCCTATGACTAAAAATTCAGAAATGCATACTGAACAGAAGATCCTTATCAAGTGATTTATGATTCTTACAAGTATCCTGTAATTGTTACTGGGTGTTGTTACTGCTATCTTGTGCATTAAAAACTGGAAACAAAACAATGACAAAAGTGACATGAACTTGAGGTAGGGCTAGGTTTCTCAGGTCCATTTTCTTTAGTACTTCCAAGAACATATGAAGTGTTCTTGGAGGCTTGTCCCATGGATTTTTCAACTGCATAATATAACTTAAAGAGTTAGGAAAAGTCAGAGAAAGGGCCCTTTGTGACAAAAATTAATTTAAAGGAAAACCCACACAGTAATATAACCGAGGATTAATTTTGTCCTCTATGGCAAAATAGCCAACGCAGTCAGGAATACTTATTAGTCAGGTTGCAAAAGTAAAAATTTTAGGAAACGCTATTAAGAAAAAATGACAGAACAAAATGTGATTTCACATTGTAAAACTGATGTAAACTAAACTGGCTTCACCAAAACAGTCAATCTACATAGTACACTGTAACTCTCAGGTTGAGTGGATAAAATCAATCCAATCTCCAGCAAAACAAAGTTTAGCCTCCTTTCATTTAGGAGGATATTCTTTTATCTGATCAAAGGACAATGAGACCCAGTGGTCGGAACGGCGATTGCCTAGGCAACAAGGGAGGGAGGAACGTGGAGATGGGGTGGGGGCGGGGTAGCGGACAAGACACAGTTGCCCCGGGCTGTGCGCAGGCGTCCTGAGCGTTCTTCCTCCGTGAGGCCTCGGTTTTCAGAGCGCCTTCTTCCTCCGTGAGGCCTCGGTTTTCAGAGTAACAGTGGTCGCTAGGGATGCCCGAAGTCTGCCTGCCAACAGAGAGTGTCAACCCGGAACGGACTGGGATCGCTGAACGGGAGCGGGGAGGGAGGAATGGAGCCTCCCCACCACAGCACAGTGGGGCTGCTGTGGCCTCCCAGGCAGTTGCAACAAGCAATCGACCAGGGCCCCAGGGAGACAAAGCCAAAGTCCCCACCCATCGGATTATCTGAAACTTCCTTCCAGAGAGGAGAGACCAACTGGAAATTCTTCCATCAAGGTGGAAACCTAAAAGGATCACTGGCACGCCCACCAGGCCTAAGACAATTTTTAAAACGTTGTTTCCAAAGAGAAGAGCTGTTTCTGCGTTTGGGGTACATCGTATTTCCGTATAACAAAATTAGTTGTTTTAAACATGACTATTTAAAAAATTTTCTTTAACTCCTTACCTGTACAGTCCTGCGATAGGCAGACCACGGGACTGCCAGCTCAGAGTCCATGAGGCCAGAAGCTGACATCCTGCATGTCTATTTAGAATGAATGAATGAAGGAAGGAACGAATGAACGAATGAATGAATTTATTTATTTATTTACTTATTTATTTTGAGACACAGTCTCGCCTGCCGCCTAGGGTGGAGGGCAATGACACGATCTAGGCTCACTGCAACCTTTCCGTCCCGGGTTCAGGCGATTCTTTCTGCCTCAGCCTCCCGAGGTAGCTGGGAATACAGGCATGTGCCACCACGCCCGGATGACTTGCATTTTTAGTAGAGACGGGTTTCACCGTGTTAGCCAGAATGGTCTCGATCTCCTGACCTCGTGATCCGCCCACCTCCCAAAGTGCTGGGGTTGATTACACGTGAGCCACCCGCCGCACTCCGCCTGGGCCTCTAGTCCCAGGTACTCGGGAGGCTGAGGCAGGAGAGTCGCTTGAACCCAGGAGGCGGAGGTTGCGGTGAGCCGAGATC
>JAKFGQ010000113.1:0-56256 GCA_021498475.1 Saguinus midas | reverse complement strand
CTCTCGGGAGACTCTACAAGCCAGAAGAGAGTGGGGGCCAATATTCAACATCCTTAAAGAAAAGAGCTTTCAACCCAGAATTTCATATCCAGCGAAACTGAGCTTCATATGTAAAGGAAAAATAAAATCCTTCATGAACAAGCAAGTACTCAGAGATTTTGTCACCACTAGGCCTGCTTTACAAGAGCTCCTGAAAGAGGCACTACACATAGAAAGAAACAACCAGTTCCAGCCATCCTAAAAGCATACCAAATGCTAAAGACCATCAACAAAATGAAGAATGTACATGAACCAACGGTCCAAAGAGCCAGCTAGCATCAAAATCGCAGTATCAAATTATCACATAACAATATGAACCCTGAATGTAAATGGGCTAAATGCACCAATCAAAAGACACAGACTGGCAAATTGGATAAAAAACCAAAACCCATCGGTGTGCTGTATCCAGGAAACCCACCTCACATGCAAAGATACACAAAGACTCAAAATAAAGGGATAGAGGAAGATTTACCAAGCAAATGGAGAGCAAAAAAGCAGGAGTTGAAATTCTCATCTCTGATAAAATAGACTTTAAGTAACAAAGATCAAAAGGGACAAAGAAGGTCATTACATAATGGTAAAAGGATCGATACAACAAGAAGACATAACGATTCTAAATATATATAGACCCAATGTAGGAGCACCCAGATATATAAGGCAAGTTCTTAATGACTTAAAAAGGGACTTAGACTCCCACACAATAATAGTGGGAGATTTTAACACTCCACTGGCAATAGCAGACAGATCAACCAGACAGAAAATTAACAAGGATATCCAGGACTTGAACTCAGGCCTGGAACAAGCAAACCTGATAGACATTTACAGAACTCTCCAACCATCTTCAGAGAAGCATTGGCCCAGAACCTACAGAAGTCCTGTGTTAAGGGCCTTAAGTTGTGTGCTGATTCAGCATGTGGAACTTTTTCTCGGACACCCAGTGGCAGCTGAATGTGCCAGGGGAATTGACTTGTTACTCAAATACCTGGAGAACTGTAAATACCAAATCTGTAAAAACAAGGCCCAGATTTGCCAATAAAAGTCTCACTATCTAGAATTTACTATCTAGCAGGGACAATGAAGCCTAGTAATAGAAAGAAAGCAGGTTAACAGTAACCTGCTGGTACCTATAAATTCAAGGCTGCTATTGGGACTGAAAATCATTTGATTGAAGCTTAGAGTGGCAGGGGGCCTTCTCACAATTAAAAGAAAAGCTGATGTCTTCCCTGAGACTAAGGCTTTTGGACTTAGCACAATCTTTATGCTGTATGTGTTTGAGGAAAAGAAAATAGCAGCGTGGGACCTGACTCAGAACATAGGCTCATGGCCATGACCTGATGCATAATTTCTTAAACAACTGGATAGCATTTCCAAGGGATATTCTCCATGTCTATGAGCCTTGAAAACCACTGGCCTACTGGCACAGAAAGATGACAAGCTAACTGTGGGACAGAATTTACTGATGAAAGCTTCTCCCATGCTATGGTCACCTCAATAAACTTGGTATTGATGGAACATATCTCAAAGTAATAAAAGCTATTTATGACAAACCAACAGCCAATATCATACTGAAAGGGCAAAACTGGAAGCATTCCTTTGAAATCCGGCACTAGACAAGGATGCCCTCTCACCACTTCTATTCAACATAGTACTGGAAGTTCTAGCCAGAGCAATCAGGCAAGAAAAAGAAATAAAGGGTATTCAAATAGGAAAGGTGGATGCCAAATTGTCTCTATTTGCAGACGACATGATAGTATATCTAGAAGAACCCATCACCTCAGCCCAAAAGCTCCTGCAAATGATAAGCAACTTCAGCAAAGTCTCAGGATATAAAATCAATGTGCAAAAATCACAAGCATTCCTATACACCAATAACAGACTTAAAGAGAACCAAATCAAGAACGAACTGCCATTCACAATTGCTACAAAGAACATAAAATACCTAGGAATACAACTCACTAGGAATGTAAGGGACCTCTTTAAGGAAAACTACAAACCACTGCTCAATGAAATAAGAGAGGACACAAACAGATGGAGAAACATTCCATGTTCGTGGTTAGGAAGAATGAATATCGTGAAAATGGCTATACTGCTCAAAGTAATTTACACAATCAATGCTATCCCCATCAAACTACCATTGAATTTCTTCACAGAACTGGAAAAAACCATCATGAATTTCATATGGAACCAAAAAAGAGCCCGCATAGCCAAGTCAATTCTAAGCAAAAAGAACACAGCGGGAGGCATCACGCTACCAGACTTCAAACTATACTACAAGGCTACAGTAATCAAAACAGCATGGTACTGTTACCAAAACAGAGATATAGACCAATGGAACAGAACAGAGGCATTGGAGGCAACACAACACATCTACAACCATATTGTCTTTGATAAACCAGAGAAAAACAAGCAATGGGAAAATGATTCCCTATTTAATAAATGGTGTTGGGAAAACTGGCTAGCCATGTGCAGAAAGCAGAAACTGGACACCTTCCTGACACCTTACACTAAAATTAACTCCAGATGGATTAAAGACTTAAACATAAGACCTGACACCATAAAAACCCTAGAAGAAAATTTAGGCAAAACCATTCAGGACATAGGAGTAGGCAAGGATTTCATGAACAAAACACCAAAAGCATTGGCAACAAAAGCCAAAATAGACAAATGGGACCTAATCAAACTCCACAGCTTCTGCATGGCAAAAGAAACAGTCACTAGAGTGAATCGGCAACCATCAGCATGGAAAAAAATCTTTGCAGTTTACACATCTGACAATGGTCTGATATCCAGAAGTTACAAAGAACTCAAACAGGTTTACAGGAAAAAAAAAGCCCATTCAAAAATGGGCAAAGGATATGAACAGAAACTTTACAAAAGAAGACATATATGAGGCCAATAAGCATATGAAAAGGTGCTCATCGTCATTGGTCATTAGAGAGATGCAAATCAAAACCACATTGAGATACCATCTCACGCCAGTTAGAATGGCGATCATTAAAAAATCTGGAGACAGCAGATGCTGGAGAGGATGTGGAGAAATAGGAACACTCTTACACTGTTGGTGGGAGTGTAAATTAGTTCAACCATTGTGGAAGACAGTGTGGCGATTCCTCAGGGACCTAGAAATAGAAATTCCATTTGACCCAGCCATCCCATTACTGGGTATCTATCCAAAGGATTATAAATCTTTCTATTATAATGATACATCCTCATATATATATAAAATTTTTATTGCATTATAGGTTTGGGGGTACATGTGCAGAACGAGCAAGATAGTTGCATGGGTACACACATGGCAGTGTGTTTTGCTGCTTTCCTCCCCCTCACCCACACTTGGTATTCATCCCCAGGCTATGCCCCACAGCCCTCCCTCGCTGTCCCTCCCCCATTTCCCCCAACAGTCCCCAGCGTATAGTAGACCGCCTCTCTGTGACCATGTGTTCTTATTTTTCTCACCCACCTATGAGTGAGTATATGCGGTATTTCTTTTTCTGTTCTTGTGTCAGTTTGCTGAGAATGATGTTCTCCAGATTCATCCATGTCCCTACAAAGGACACAAACCCATCATTTTTGATTGCTGCATAATATTCCATGGTGTATATGTGCCACATTTTCCCAGTCCAGTCTATCATCGTTGGGCATTTGGGTTGGTTCCAGGTCTTTGCTATTGTAAACAGTGCTGCAATGAACATTCGTGTGCATGTGTCCTTATAGTAGAATGATTTATAGTCCTTTGGATAGATACCCAGTAATGGGATTGCTGGGTCAAATGGAATTTCTATTTCTAGGTCCCTGAGGAATCGCCACACTGTCTTCCACAATGGTTGAACTAATTTACACTCCCACCAACAGTGTAAGAGTGTTCCTATTTCTCCACATCCTCTCCAGCATCTGCTGTCTCCAGATTTTTTAATGATCGCCATTCTAACTGGCGTGAGATGGTATCTCAATGTGGTTTTGATTTGCAGCTCTCTAATGACCAATGACGATGAGCACTTTTTCATATGTTTGTTGGCCTCATGTATGTCTTCTTTTGTAAAGTTTCTGTTCATATCCTTTGCCCATTTTTGAATGGGCTTGTTTGTTTTTTTCCTGTAAATCTGTTTGAGTTCTTTGTAAATTCTGGATATCAACCCTTTGTCAGATGTGTAAACTGCAAAGATTTTTTCCCATTCTGATGGTTGCTGATTCACTCTAGTGACTGTTTCTTTTGCCATGAAGAAGCTGTGGAGTTTGATTAGGTCCCATTTGTCTATTTTGGCTTTTGTTGCCAATGCTTTTGGTGTTTTGTTCATGAAGTCCTTGCCTACTCCTATGTCCTGAATGGTTTTGCCTAGATTTTCTTCTAGGGTTTTTATGGTGTCAGGTCTTATGTTTAAGTCTTTAATCCATCTGGAGTTAATTTTAGTGTAAGGTGTCAGGAAGGGGTCCAGTTTCTGCTTTCTGCACATGGCTAGCCAGTTTTCCCAACACCATTTATTAAATAGGGAATCCTTTCCCCATTACCTGTTTTTGTCTGGTTTATCAAAGATAATATGGTTGTAGATGTGTTGTGTTGCCTCCGATGCCTCTGTTCTGTTCCATTGGTCTATATCTCTGTTTTGGTACCAGTACCATGCTGTTTTGATTACTGTAGCCTTGTAGTATAGTTTGAAGTCTGGAAACATATGCTTGTGTGTTAAGATTAGATTGTTGTCTAATCTTGTTCTATACTAATGTTTTCAAGGCAGCTGCCTTCAACCGGCCTCAACAACAATGCTCAGTCTTCTAAACAGTTTGAGATGACAATCTATATATTTTCCAACAGTTCATATCTTTAATATTTTGCCAGCAACACTGAGTGAATAGCAATAGATTTAAGAATACCCCATTGTTGGACCCTTAAGTATAAGCATTTCAAGATTCAATAGCATTAAGATGTTTAAACACAACTAGCTCTGCTTCTTCTATCAAAGAACTGTGGGGACATCATCTTGCCAGTTGAAAATATCTGTGGCCAGTTGTCCTTTTGCCTGTGCTTTTCTCAGGCTTGTTAAGCTTATTCTATCTACTCTGTCTGACAGAATGCACTCAGATTGGATTACAGGCCTAAACTGAACAACTGCCATGAGCAAACATGGCATAGAAAGTGGAGGCATATATGAGCATCTCTGGGGTTCAGATAATATATAGGATCAGACATGTCTGCTGTAGCAAAGCAGAAGTTTTTCAGTGCCAGCTGGAGTTTCATCTCATTGAGTAACTAATGGAACCTGAACCAGAAATACTGCAGGAAGATCCTCAGCTGATACTGGTATGTGTAGTGGCACCCAGAAGGTTGAAGATGCCAGAAACAGAAAAACACTAACAAAGGTATTACAGCCCTGGTATTTGGAGCCCCTATGTCTGTGCACCTTGAAAATCTACAGCTCTCATCTTATTTTTGTCTTCCACAATGGTTGAACTAATTTACACTCCCACCAACAGTGTAAGAGTGTTCCTATTTCTCCACATCCTCTCCAGCATCTGCTGTCTCCAGATTTTTAATGATCGCCATTCTAACTGGCGTGAGATGGTATCTCAATGTGGTTTTGATTTGCATCTCTAATGACCAATGACGATGAGCACTTTTTCATATGTTTGTTGGCCTCATGTATGTCTTCTTTTGTAAAGTTTCTGTTCATATCCTTTGCCCATTTTTGAATGGGCTTGTTTGTTTTTTTCCTGTAAATCTGTTTGAGTTCTTTGTAAATTCTGGATATCAACCCTTTGTCAGATGTGTAAACTGCAAAGATTTTTTCCCATTCTGATGGTTGCTGATTCACTCTAGTGACTGTTTCTTTTGCCATGAAGAAGCTGTGGAGTTTGATTAGGTCCCATTTGTCTATTTTGGCTTTTGTTGCCAATGCTTTTGGTGTTTTGTTCATGAAGTCCTTGCCTACTCCTATGTCCTGAATGGTTTTGCCTAGATTTTCTTCTAGGGTTTTATGGTGTCAGGTCTTATGTTTAAGTCTTTAATCCATCTGGAGTTAATTTTAGTGTAAGGTGTCAGGAAGGGGTCCAGTTTCTGCTTTCTGCACATGGCTAGCCAGTTTTCCCAACACCATTTATTAAATAGGGAATCCTTTCCCATTGCCTGTTTTTGTCTGGTTTATCAAAGATAATATGGTTGTAGATGTGTTGTGTTGCCTCCGATGCCTCTGTTCTGTTCCATTGGTCTATATCTCTGTTTTGGTACCAGTACCATGCTGTTTTGATTACTGTAGCCTTGTAGTATAGTTTGAAGTCTGGTAGCGTGATGCCTCCCGCTGTGTTCTTTTTGCTTAGAATTGACTTGGCTATGCGGGCTCTTTTTGGTTCCATATGAAATTCATGGTGGTTTTTCCAGTTCTGTGAAGAAATTCAATGGTAGTTTGATGGGGATAGCATTGATTGTGTAAATTACTTTGGGCAGTATAGCCATTTTCACGATATTGATTCTTCCTAACCACGAACATGGAATGTTTCTCCATCTGTTTGTGTCCTCTTATTTCGTTGAGCAGTTGTTTGTAGTATTCTCTGATATATATATATATATATATATATATATATATATATATATATATATATATATATATATATATATATATATATATATATATATATATATATATATATATATATATATATATATATATATATATATATATATATATATATATATATATATATATATATATATATATATATATATATATATATATATATATATATATATATATATATATATATATATATATATATATATATATATATATATATATATATATATATATATATATATATATATATATATATATATATATATATATATATATATATATATATATATATATATATATATATATATATATATATATATATATATATATATATATATATATATATATATATATATATATATATATATATATATATATATATATATATATATATATATATATATATATATATATATATATATATATATATATATATATATATATATATATATATATATATATATATATATATATATATATATATATATATATATATATATATATATATATATATATATATATATATATATATATATATATATATATATATATATATATATATATATATATATATATATATATATATATATATATATATATATATATATATATATATATATATATATATATATATATATATATATATATATATATATATATATATATATATATATATATATATATATATATATATATATATATATATATATATATATATATATATATATATATATATATATATATATATATATATATATATATATATATATATATATATATATATATATATATATATATATATATATATATATATATATATATATATATATATATATATATATATATATATATATATATATATATATATATATATATATATATATATATATATATATATATATATATATATATATATATATATATATATATATATATATATATATATATATATATATATATATATATATATATATATATATATATATATATATATATATATATATATATATATATATATATATATATATATATATATAATTTGGTTTTAGACTGTCCAACATAACTCGCCAGGCTTCAACCACTCTGACATGGCAGGAGAACAAGATAAAAAATGCCATCTACCATAAAAGACTGGGCACTTTCTCTTTTCTTTGAAGCACATACCTTTGTTGTAGTCAGCCAGACTCAAAGACTTGTTAGACTATCAGCTGTGGAGAAAAGTTACTCAGTCAAAATTCTTCTTTCTGCTAAAACTGACAGGATGTCAGAACTATTGTTGTGGCACTGGGTCTGTTTTTGGCAATGGGCTCTGATGAGATTGGGAGAGATTACAGGATGGCCATCTAGAGAGAGGAGCTACCCACTCTAGGGTGTCTTCTCTGCTGATATCTGGATATTCAGGACATTCATCTGCTTGTGGGGAGAAGTTACCCAATGGGGCCCTTTTTAGAGCTCTGTTACTCAGTAAGTCTCTTTATGTTGTTCAGTCTCCACCTGTTGATGTACCTCATTTTTTTCTGAATGAAAAAAAAAACTGTGAGGTTTACTAAATATTTGAACTGAAAGATCTGTAACAAAAAAATGACTAAAATATATCTTGCCTATCACATTGTGGAAGAAAAAATATGATGAGAGCTGTGGCTTTTCAGTATGCACAGACACAGGAGCTCCAAACACCAGGGTTATAATACTGTTGTTAGGGATTTGCTGTTTCTGGCCCCTTCAAGCTTCTGGGTGCCACCACATATCCCAGTATCAGCTGAAAATCTTCTTGCAGTATTTCTTGTCCAGCTTCTGTTAGTTACTCAATGAGATGAAACTCCAGCTGGCACTGGAAAACTTCTGCTTTGCCATAGCTGACATGCCTGATTGTGTATGATAACTGGGCCTGAGAGATGCTCATACATGCCTCCACTTTCTATGCCATGTTTGCCCCTGGCAGTTGTTCAGTTTCCATGAAGCTGTGCAGTTCTGAGTTATTTTCTGAATTCTGAGTTCCAACTTGATTGCACTATGGTCTGAGAGACTGTTTGTTATGATTTCGTTGTTTTGCATTTGCTGAGGAGTGCTTTACTTCCAATTATGTGGTCAATTTTGGAGTAGGTGTGATGTGGTGCTGAGAAGAATGTATATTCTGTGGATTTGGGGTGGAGAGTTCTGTAAATGTCTATCAGGTTTGCTTGTTCCAGGTCTGAGTTCAAGTCCTGGATATCCTTGTTAATTTTCTGTCTGGTTGATCTGTCTGCTATTGACAGTGGAGTGTTAAAGTCTCCCACTATTATTGTGTGGGAGTCTAAGTCCTTTGTAAGTCATTAAGAACTTGCCTTATATATCTGGGTGCTCCTACATTGGGTCCATATATATTTAGAATCGTTATCTCTTCTTGTTGTATCGATCCTTTTACCATTATGTAATGACCTTCTTTGTCCCTTTTGATCTTTGTTACTTTAAAGTCTATTTTATCAGAGATGAGAATTGCAACTCCTGCTTTTTTTTGCTCTCCATTTGCTTGGTAAATCTTCCTCCATCCCTTTATTTTGAGCCTTTGTGTATCTTTGCATGTGAGGTGGGTTTCCTGGATACAGCACACCGATGGGTTTTGGTTTTTCATCCAATTTGCCAGTCTGTGTCTTTTGATTGGTGCATTTAGCCCATTTACATTCAGGGTTAATATTGTTATGTGTGAATTTGATACTGCCATTTTGATGCTAGCTGGCTGTTTTGTCCGTTGGTTCATGTACATTCTTCAGTTTGTTGATGGTCTTTAGCATTTGGTATGCTTTTAGGATGGCTGGAACTGGCTGTTTCTTTCTATGTGTAGTGCCTCTTTCAGGAGCTCTTGTAAAGCAGGCCTAGTGGTGACAAAATCTCTGAGTACTTGCTTGTTCGTGAAGGATTTTATTTTTCCTTCACTTATGAAGCTCAGTTTGGCTGGATATGAAATTCTGGGTTGAAAGCTCTTTTCTTTAAGGATGTTGAATATTGGCCCCCACTCTCTTCTGGCTTGTACAGTCTCTGCTGAGAGCTCTGCTGTGTGTCTGATGGGCTTCCCTTTGTGGGTGACCTGACCTTTCTCTCTCGCTTAGTATTTTCTCCTTCGTTTCAACCCTAGTGAATCTGACGATTATGTGCCTTGGGGTTGCTCTTCTTGCAGAGTATCTTTGTGGTGTTCTCTGTATTTCCTGGAGTTGAGTATTGACCTGTCTTGCTAGGTTGGGGAAATTTTCCTGGATAATATCCTGAAGAGTGTTTTCCAGCTTGGATTCATTCTCTTCGTCACATTCTGGTACACCTATCAAACGTAGGTTGGGTCTCTTCACATATTCCCACATTTCTTGGAGATTTTGTTCATTCCTTTTGCACTTTTTCTTTAATCTTGGTTTCTCCTTTTATTTCATTGAGTTGATCTTGAAATGCTTATAATTTAGTGTCCAACAATGTGGTATTTTTAAATCTGTTGCTATTCACTCAGTGTTGCTGTCAAGATATTGAAGATATAAACTGATGTAAAAGATGTAGATTGTCATCTCAAACTGTTTATAAGACTGAGAGTTGTTGTTGGGGCAGATGCCTCGAAAACATTGTATAGAACAAGATTAGACAACAATCAAAAGGCCTTAACCCACACACATATGTTTCCAGTCTAACAGTTTGTTTATGTCAATTTGTTCTAGGTGGTCTCTCTGGAAGAATTAGAAAAGAATTACTCATTAATTGCATTTACTCTGGGGCGCAAAGCTAAAATATTTTATCAGTTTTAAAGTCAGACTTTCAAACATTTTTATTATTCACAAGAGTGTTATTTTAGAACCTTTATTTTAATATCTACAAAGTAAACGTGCTGATGTGTCAGAAAATTCAGTTCGATTGGTTGCATTTTGCTCTCTGATGGCAGCCAACAGCCATTTTCTAGGCCACTTGGAACACTGTAATGGTGTAAGAGTGCATTCATTCATACAACATTGAGTCAGAATCTGCAGGTCAGATTTCTGCAGTGGTGGCATGCCCATCTCAGTTAGTGATCTCAACGTGATTGAGGACACAAGTGGTGCTTTATATGAATAAAGGTGACATGACAGCTGTCAAAGTTATTATGCTCAAACACAGAGTCAACTAATTTAATCACCACTGCAGATAATGACAAAAAGAAACAGTGGATTTCTCAGAATGGAAAGTAAAGTAGACCACAGTCAAGTGAAGAAATTAGTAAGTAATTGGTTTCCACTTAGGATTACAAATTATGGTGAGACATTGTTTCAGGCTAGGGTGTCCTCATAAGACAACAGTTATCAGCACAGCAATGGCAGCATATAAATGGCTTACAAAGATTCTTAAAGCTAAGGAGAGTTTAATCTTGCAAAATGAATTAAGAAATGGAATGCAAACTAATTTCTCTCATAATCCTTGGTCACTAGCAGAGAGCACCTTAGATCTAGATAGCTGGGTGAAATTGGGAAGCAATCTAAAACAGAATTACATCAAAGAAAAACAGGTTACGCTAACTTCTCTAACATCATGGGCATTAGTAAGAGTGGACTCAGTTCTATTATATGTACAAGAGTCAAATGAGGGGAACGAGAAGAAGCGATAATCTTTCTTACTGCCTTAAGCCTCTTTCTCAACCCAGCTATTCTGAGGTAAAGATACAAATATAACAAATATTTTTCTTAAGCCTGGTTCTACAATGAGTAAAAAAAGACAAAAGACATTCTGCATGTGTGACTTCTTTTTTTAAACAGGCAGCTTTGTAAGGTGAACTTTTTGCCTTGACCCAAACTTGAAGATCAGCATGGCAGTCAGACACATGAACTCATCTTTTTAGGCACTTCTAAAGTGCTTGGAGAAAACATTCAGAGAAATGGAGCTTCTAGCCAATCATGAAATAAATAATTGAGGTTTTAGCAGACAACTTTCAAATGAGCCTGTGAAACTAGTCAATGCTAGCTCAAACAACTTTGAAGCCCAGCCTCTTTTGGAGACCAAAATATAATAAGTTGTGTGAACAACAAGCCAAAAGTTATCAGGTGACAGGGCAAGATATCATGGCTGCTATGTTCCAGGGATAGAGTCCCCATGCTGACTACAAATATTAGATTTTGGTCACCAGGAATACAATCAAATTTATTTTTGTGCCCTTTGCACCTGGGGCAAAATTTCTCAGGGAATAACTCAACAGGTATCTTTTTGTAAATGTTTATAAGTGACGTTAGGGGCTATTTGTTGAATTTATTGATCATTTAACCCAGGCATGTAAACAACAGATTATTCACAGTCAGTCTGCTGATATTTTATTTTTGCAATTGACTTTTGAAAACACCAGTGTGGATTGCAGGCAGTTAGGCAAAAAGCAGCAACAGTGAGAGAACTTATAAAACAAAGCAATCTACCATGTAGGGATTGCTCCCGCGAAGGGCCCTTGACAGGACCATCGCCATCTTGAGCGTGAGCTCATACACATTTCTCCTCTCCTGGAGAGGGTTGAGCTAAGGGGAAAGAGGAAGTCTGGTTGCACTGATTCTTTAATCATTTATTTTTTTCCTCTGACATTTGCAACAGAATGGCTGAGCTCAGGCCTTGTGGTCTAACGAGACATAGTATAGTTAGACACTGTGTGCCTGCTAGTTCCTTCTCTGCACAATAAATGTATGACTTTATTTACCTCTGATAACTCAATCATATTGTTTGCATATGATCCTATATGAATAGGCAAGGTTAGAATGACATTTGGAAATGTCCAGCTCTACCTTTTTAATGATATTATTTCTTGCTTGACTTATTTTAGATAAGCATATATTTAAATGTATGACCCCCTTTTTTTGCAAAGTTTATTGTCCCATTGCTGTACACCCTATGATTATGAGTCATACATTCTTTACCCCTTTTCTGGTGATTTTTGTTCCTGATTTTATTTCAAGATACAATGAAATGTACATCACTCCTCAAGCACTAAAGTGTATATAACCTGTGGTTTGCACAAATGAACTTGCTGCTTTGGCACTTGCTGACCTGCTATTGCCTGGCAGTCCTCCAGACCCCACTTTTTATCTATCTTTTCTTATGCACACTTGCTCTTCCAAATTAAGAAAATTTGAGTGGGGCTGAGGCTCTCCACTTGTTGGAGGCTTTCTGGCAGATGAGCCAGAACCCCACATCTGGCACTTGAACAGGAACCCTGGACACAAGGGACCACAGTGACACTCAAGTTATGAAGGTGAAGGTGCAGCAGTAAGTTTGGCTTTTCTCACAAGTAAGCTGTCTATTTTTTATTTTGTATAATATTAATCAAATTGTTTCTCTCTTCATTGTCCATACAAGTCAGAGTAAACAGAATTTCTATGTGTCATCTGAAGTAAATCATGTGGCATATAGACTCTAAGGAGTGTAACTTGTTTATACAATTATGGCAAATAATGATTAAGTAAAATGGACATAATATTAAGCTAAAACTGTGGATTTTGCCGTGGTGACACCATGTAAGAAAAATACAAATTATCAACATTTTCAGAAACTTCTGGACAGTAGCTCTGAGCTTTTATGGGTTCCATGAAATCAGAAACAATGGAAAAAAACTCCTATTTTATAAACGGGGTTCTAAAAACTGGCTGGCCATATGCACAAAGCTGACACTGGATCCCTTTCTTACACATTATACAGAAATTAACTCTATACAGATTAAATATTTAAACATTAAGCCTTAAACATTAAAACACTGTAGAAAAACAGAGGCAATACTATCCAGGACATAGGCATGGAAAACGACTTCATGAATGAAACACAAAAAGCAATAGCTATAAAGCCAAAATAGACAAGTGAGATCTAATTAAGAGTTTTTTAACTATTAATAGAGTACACCAGCAACCATCATCATGGAAAGAAAATTTTGCATTCTACTCATTTGACAAAGAGCTAATATTCAGAATCTACAAAGAACTAAAGTAGATTTACAAAAACAAACTTTATTAAGAAGTGGAAAAAGAATATGAAGCATTTTCAAAAGAAGACATTTATGTGACCAAATAGAATTTAAAAATTGCTCATTATCACTGCTCATTAAAGAGAAGCAAATAATATTAATTCAATTGAAATAATATATATTTCAATTGAAATGGCGATCATTAAAAAATTATGAGACAACAGATGATGCAGAGGATGCAGAGTAATAGAAGCACTTTTACACTGTTGGTGGGAATAGAAATTAATTTAACCATTGTGGCATAAAGTGTGGCATTTTTTAGAGATATAGTAATAGAAATACTTTTTGGCCCAGCAATCTCATTACTTGGAATATACCCCAGGGATTATAAATCTTTCTATTATAATGATACATCCTCATATATATATATTTTTTGCTGTACTGTTTACAATACTGAAGACTTCTTACCAATCCAAATGCCCATCAATGATAGACAAGATAAAAAAATATATAGCACATGTACATCATGGAATATTTTGCAGTTATTAAAAAAATGATGAGTTCATGTTATCTGCAAAGACAAAGATAAAATTATCATTGTCAGTGATCTTGCAGAAGATCAGAAAACCAAACACAGCATGTTCTCACTCAAAAGTCTGTGGTGAAAAATGAGAACACATGGAAGTAGGAAAGGGAACATCCCCATTGAGGTCTTTGTGTGAAGAATTAGGGAGAAACAAGAGGGAGTGTGGACATTGAAGAGGCATAGCATTAGGAGAAATGCCTCAGGTAGATGACGGGGCTACTGATGCACAAAACCAGTACCATGGCACATGTGTGTGTGTGTGTGTGTGTGTGTGTGTGTGTGTGTGTGTGTGTGTGTGTGTGTGTGTGTGTGTGTGTGTGTGTGTGTGTGTGTGTGTGTGTGTGTGTGTGTGTGTGTGTGTGTGTGTGTGTGTGTGTGTGTGTGTGTGTGTGTGTGTGTGTGTGTGTGTGTGTGTGTGTGTGTGTGTGTGTGTGTGTGTGTGTGTGTGTGTGTGTGTGTGTGTGTGTGTGTGTGTGTGTGTGTGTGTGTGTGTGTGTGTGTGTGTGTGTGTGTGTGTGTGTGTGTGTGTGTGTGTGTGTGTGTGTGTGTGTGTGTGTGTGTGTGTGTGTGTGTGTGTGTGTGTGTGTGTGTGTGTGTGTGTGTGTGTGTGTGTGTGTGTGTGTGTGTGTGTGTGTGTGTGTGTGTGTGTGTGTGTGTGTGTGTGTGTGTGTGTGTGTGTGTGTGTGTGTGTGTGTGTGTGTGTGTGTGTGTGTGTGTGTGTGTGTGTGTGTGTGTGTGTGTGTGTGTGTGTGTGTGTGTGTGTGTGTGTGTGTGTGTGTGTGTGTGTGTGTGTGTGTGTGTGTGTGTGTGTGTGTGTGTGTGTGTGTGTGTGTGTGTGTGTGTGTGTGTGTGTGTGTGTGTGTGTGTGTGTGTGTGTGTGTGTGTGTGTGTGTGTGTGTGTGTGTGTGTGTGTGTGTGTGTGTGTGTGTGTGTGTGTGTGTGTGTGTGTGTGTGTGTGTGTGTGTGTGTGTGTGTGTGTGTGTGTGTGTGTGTGTGTGTGTGTGTGTGTGTGTGTGTGTGTGTGTGTGTGTGTGTGTGTGTGTGTGTGTGTGTGTGTGTGTGTGTGTGTGTGTGTGTGTGTGTGTGTGTGTGTGTGTGTGTGTGTGTGTGTGTGTGTGTGTGTGTGTGTGTGTGTGTGTGTGTGTGTGTGTGTGTGTGTGTGTGTGTGTGTGTGTGTGTGTGTGTGTGTGTGTGTGTGTGTGTGTGTGTGTGTGTGTGTGTGTGTGTGTGTGTGTGTGTGTGTGTGTGTGTGTGTGTGTGTGTGTGTGTGTGTGTGTGTGTGTGTGTGTGTGTGTGTGTGTGTGTGTGTGTGTGTGTGTGTGTGTGTGTGTGTGTGTGTGTGTGTGTGTGTGTGTGTGTGTGTGTGTGTGTGTGTGTGTGTGTGTGTGTGTGTGTGTGTGTGTGTGTGTGTGTGTGTGTGTGTGTGTGTGTGTGTGTGTGTGTGTGTGTGTGTGTGTGTGTGTGTGTGTGTGTGTGTGTGTGTGTGTGTATGTTTAAATAATCCATAATGATCTTTGTAAAACCATCACTTCAAAAGTCCTGTTTTCCTATTTAGCTACTGCCAATGCCCTAAAATCAACATCAGAGGAGCTGCTTAATAAATGGTGGCCAATTAGTAAATATCACTTTTTAAAAAATAATATAGATGCATTTTACCTCCTTAGTAAATGACAATGAAAATTTTAATAAAGATTTAGAAAATATTTGCTCTGTAATTATTGTACATATGTAGTCACAAAAGCTAGGTTTAAATGTAAGTAATATACAAACTCTAATGTTCTCAGTGAAAAACTGTTACCAATAACAATAATAAAACTGTGCCAGCACATCAAAACATTAGTAATCCAACAACCAACTTCAATAAATATACCTCTTTGGCTGCAAGTTTGTCTTGAATGTCTGTGTTTGCACAAAGCCTCCATGCTTCTGTACAACACCTAATATCTGCCAATTCTCTAATTTTACATTGTGTGCATTGCTTAAAGAATGTGTCTAAACAGTGTATGTCTCCCCACCTAACACCCCTCACCATGATCTTAATGCACTAACTCTTACCCCCTCTCTCAGAACTTTCTAATCAAATCAGAGAATTACTTTCTCTTTTTTTCTAAAGCACTCACCTTGCAACAACATGGAATTCCTGTTGCTCAGGCATCATCTTCTGTACCTTCTAATTCTTTGGTTATTATATCCACCCCCACTGGTCTTATTTTCTTCTTAACACAAGCCATGATGTCCATTCATAAGGGTTTTGTTGACGCTGATAGTACATCATTATATCCTCTCATAGGAGTTAAGGATAATGTAGGCAATGTTACCCATCATTATAAAGCTATCCCTTCTAAGTTTCTGAAAGATCTTAAGGAAGCTGTCATGCATTATAGCCCAACAGCACTTTATAGTTTGTCTATTTTAGAAAATTTTCAACAGATTTCTTGCCACCGTCTGAATGAATAAGACTAACTAGAGATTGTCTTTCTGGTGGAGATTTTCTGTTGTGGAGAGCCTATTATGATGAGGCCACTTTTAATCAGTCTGATCGCAATCAACGTGACAGTAGCCAGGTTACTTTAGGTATGCTTAAGGGCAGAGGTACTTCTGAAAGTTTACAAAACCAAATTGCTGTTTCTGATGAGGTTTTCTTACAAATTAATACATTAGCTCTAAAGGCATGGTGACAACTCCCATCTCAAGGAGCTAAGACAGAGAAGCTGTCTAAAATTCACCAAGGACCTGATGAACCATATCACTAATTTGTTTCTCATCTGTTAGAGGCAATTACAAGTCAGGTTGGTGATCAGAAAGCCAGCTCTATGCTGGCCAAAACAAATGGCTTTTGAGAATGCTAATGCTGTATGTCAGACTGCCATAAGGCCATGACAGCATGCCAGTATATCTGATTATATCCGTGTATCCTGAGGCCTTACTGTTACATTACATGGATGACCTATTCTTAGCTGCACCCACAGGGGAGCTTTTCTTTGAAATCTATAACTCCTTGCAGACATGTTTATTACGTGCTAATCTTTTTGTTGCTACTGACAAATTTCAACTAGTTACTCCCTATCACTAACTAGGTAGGCTTATTGATTTTCATCAAGTTTTCTCTAAAACTCCTGTATTGGTTACAAGTTATTTAAAAACCTTCATCATTTTCAGAAATTTCTTGGAGATATTAATTAGATACATCCTAGTTTAAAATTAACTACAGGTCAATTAAAACCTTTATTTGACTTTCTTAAGAGTTCCTCTGATACTACATCTCCTAGGAAACTTAGAGAACTGGCTAAACAGGCTTTGAAGTTTGTTAATGAGTCTCTAAGACAACAAAAACTTACCAGAATCTCTGTGAAAACTTCTTGGTGTTATTGTGTACTTTGCACACAGTATACTCCTACTGGAGTCTTTTGGCAACAGGGAGTGTTAGAATGGCTTCATCTTCTGGCCAGGAGAAGTAAAGTCATCACATTTTATTTTGATCTAGAGGCTGCTTTAGTTTCTAAAGGCCACTCCAGGGCCCTAACATTCTTTGGTTGTGAACCAGCAGAAATAGTTGTTCCTTATAATAATTCACAACAACAATGGCTTTGGACATTTTCTATTTCTTAGCAGATTGCCTTTGCTGGATCTCCTGGTAAAATTTTATGTCATTATCCTTCTGACAAGTTTCAACTAGTTACTCCCTATCACTACCTAGGTAGGCTTATTGATTCTCATCAAGTTTTCTAAAACTCCTGTATTGGTTACAAGTTATTTAAAAACCTTCATCATTTTCAGAAATTTCTTGGAGATATTAATTAGATACATCCTAGTTTAAAATTAACTACAGGTCAATTAAAACCTTTATTTGACTTTCTTAAGAGTTCCTCTGATACTACATCTCCTAGGAAACTTAGAGAACTGGCTAAACAGGCTTTGAAGTTTGTTAATGAGTCTCTAAGACAACAAAAACTTACCAGAATCTCTGTGAAAACTTCTTGGTGTTATTGTGTACTTTGCACACAGTATACTCCTACTGGAGTCTTTTGGCAACAGGGAGTGTTAGAATGGCTTCATCTTCTGGCCAGGAGAAGTAAAGTCATCACATTTTATTTTGATCTAGAGGCTGCTTTAGTTTCTAAAGGCCACTCCAGGGCCCTAACATTCTTTGGTTGTGAACCAGCAGAAATAGTTGTTCCTTATAATAATTCACAACAACAATGGCTTTGGACATTTTCTATTTCTTAGCAGATTGCCTTTGCTGGATCTCCTGGTAAAATTTTATGTCATTATCCTTCTGACAAATTTCTCCAATTTTATTCTCAATGCTCTCTTATTTTTCCACAAGTCTGTGTATAAACCCCTTAGACTTCTGCTTATTTAGCCTTCACTGATGGATCAGCATCTGGCATCACTGCTGGAGTAGTTAATGATCAATCTTTTTCTTTTAAGGCTAAGGAATGCTCTGAGCAAAGAGTAGAATTACTTGCTATTCAACATGTGCTTACAAATTGGGATTTCCCTTGAAATTTATATTCTGATAGCCAATATGTTGTTAACTTAGTTCAGAACCTTGAAACTGCTCTATTGTCTTTCTCAGCCTCCTCTTCCATTATTTTCTTACTTCTGCCTCTCCAACAGGTTCTTTGACACAGATTTTATTCCTTCTTTATAGGACATATCAGAGCCCACTCTAACCTTCCTTGACCCTTGGCCACTGAAAATTCTGCTGCTCACCATTTAACTCAACATATTCTTCCTGCCATTTCTCCTGTACAGCAGGCAGAGTCTTCCCATGCTATACATCATCAAAATGTGAGAAGTATCCTACTACAATTTTATATTACCAGGGAACAAGCAAGACAAATAGTTAAACAATGCCCTGCCTGTGTTTCTTTTCTCCCACAGACCATTCATCTTGGAGTTAACCCACACAGTTTGCAGCATGCTCATGTTTACAAGATGGATGTTACACATTTTGTTCCTTTTGGCAAGCTTAAATTTATTCATATAACATTGATAGCTTTTTCCATTTTCTTGTAGCTTCTGCCCACACTGGAGAAGCAGTTAAAGATGTTATTTCTTATTGTTTCTTGGTCTTTTCTATTATTGATCCTCCTAAGATTTTAAAAACTGACAATGATCCTGCTTATACCAATAAGAGTTTTCAGTCATTTTGTTCACAATTTTAAATCTCTCATTGTACAGCTATTCCCTACAACCCTCAAGGCCAGAGTATTGTTGAGCACTCTCATGCTGTTCTCAAAAATTTGCTATCTAAACTAAAACATGATTCTAATACTGTGTCTTCTTCCAAGTCTCCACATGACTGGCTTTGTCATGCACTGTATGTACTAAACTTTCTCACTTTAGATGACAACAACTGCTCTGCTGCTGATCGCTTTTGGCATCCCAATTATAATGCTTGCCCTGAAGTTATCTGGAAAGACACCCTTTCTAATCAGTGGCATGGCCCAGATCCAGTCCTCATATGGGGATGAGGACATGTTTGTGTTTTTCCTAGGTCTGCTGATTCACCTATTTCAGTTCCTGAATGGCTGGTAAAGCATAAACATAAACAACAGACAAAGTCCAAACTTCTTGATCCTGAGATTTCATAAACTGCGAGTGATGACTCCTAGTCTTTGAAGACGCTGGTCCTGGCAAAACAACAGATGTAATTCATCATATATGTGATGTGCCTCTACCCTCCTGGAATCAACTTCGTTGTCTTAGTACTGAAGCCTCCAATCTTGTTCAGCAACAAGGACATTCTAGAAATCCTGTTACTTTGTTTCTTGCCATGATTGCTATTTTGGCTTGTGAACAAGCTACAGGTTTTCCTATTCCTCATTCTCCCCACCTACCCAACAAACTCTGTGGGCTTATGTTCCTGATCCTTCTGTCTTAAGACCTGATACTTGGGATGATTCTGCTTTTCCTGTTTACATTAATGATACCTCTATACTTGGGTTTTATTCTTCCTCTCATATTACTCCTCAACCTGCCAATTACACATATACATCTCAGGCATTGGACCTCCCATGTGTTTTTATGCTTCCTTTAAAGATGTTATTTCTTATTGTTTCTTGGTCTTTTCTATTATTGATCCTCCTAAGATTTTAAAAACTGACAATGATCCTGCTTATACCAATAAGAGTTTTCAGTCATTTTGTTCACAATTTTAAATCTCTCATTGTACAGCTATTCCCTACAACCCTCAAGGCCAGAGTATTGTTTAGCACTCTCATGCTGTTCTCAAAAATTTGCTATCTGAACTAAAACATGATTCTAATACTGTGTCTTCTTCCAAGTCTCCACATGACTGGCTTTGTCATGCACTGTATCTACTAAAATTTCTCACTTTAGATGACAACAACTGCTCTGCTGCTGATCGCTTTTGGCATCCCAATTATAATGCTTGTCCTGAAGTTATCTGGAATGACACCCTTTCTAATCAGTGGCATGGCCCAGATCCAGTCCTCATATGGGGATGAGGACATATTTGTGTTTTTCCTAGGTCTGCTGATTCACCTATTTCAGTTCCTGAATGGCTGGTAAAGCATAAATATAAACAACAGACAAAGTCCAAACTTCTTGATCCTGAGATTTCATAAACTGCGAGTGATGACTCCTAGTCTTTGAAGACGCTGGTCCTGGCAAAACAACAGATTTAATTCATCATATATGTGATGTGCCTCTACCCTCCTGGAATCAACTTCGTTGTCTTAGTACTGAAGCCTCCAATCTTGTTCAGCAACAAGGACATTCTAGAAATCCTGTTACTTTGTTTCTTGCCATGATTGCTATTTTGGCTTGTGAACGAGCTACAGGTTTTCCTATTCCTCATTCTCCCCCCTACCCAACAAACTCTTTGGGTTTATGTTCCTGATCCTTCTGTCTTAAGACCTGATACTTGGGATGATTCTGCTTTTCCTGTTTACATTAATGATACCTCTATACTTGGGTTTTATTCTTCCTCTCATATTACTCCTCAGCCTGCCAATTACATATATACATCTCAGGCATTGGACTTCCCATGTGTTTTTATGCTTCCTTTATATATGATAAATTTTCTTAAAGTGATTATGTTTCTTTGAAACTTTCCCCTCCTTCACCTATTTCTGAAAAACTTCTGCTTTTCTCTAGGAGTTAAACAATTAGAAACATAAAATGGCCCTTACATTCTCCTTTCTGGTGAGTCTGTTTCTGAAAGAGATTGGACACTATTTCATCCTAGTATTTGAGAATCTCTCAACATTTGTTCTCCTGATTTTCCTTTCATGGAACGACAACTTTGTCATTCTGGCAACACTCCCTCTGATTTTTCTCCCCCATGGCTATTTTGTTATCCTAATCAAAAACAATCTGTATTATACTCTGTTTTCTGACTTTACTTTGTATGACTGGTCCATCCCTAACCCTTCACGTGAAGATCTAACTCATTATGAAATGCCTGGTGGGTGGGGCACTCCTTATTTTACCACTGATAAGGGCACAACTTACACCTCTCTTTGGAAATTGCTTTTGTCTTTGTACCCCAGTTGCTATTTTGTACAAACTCTCATAGCCATGCCTATCCAGGTAAAGGTCATATATACATTCAATTTTGTGTTGCATCCCCCTATTCTATTTTGCATGGTAATGTTTCTTTTTCTGAATACAATGGACATTATTCAATTTCTTGCATTAATTGTACCCTCAACAATTGTATTGACTCCTCTATGTTACCTTTTTATACAATATTAATTGTTCATCAACTTTATTATGTTTTCCTTCCTGTTAACATTTCTGGTGATTGGTATGATGAAAGAGTCTTACAAATTTTTCATGAAGTTCATAAACTTCTGTTAAGACCCAAACAATTTATTGGTATTTTTATTGCTAGTATTATAGCTTTTGTTTCTGTTGTTGCTGTTAGTCTTGCTCATAGTGTTCAACCTGCTTCTTATGTTAATCATTTTGCAACAAATATTTCAGTTACTATGGGAACTCAAATAGACATTGAAAAGAAAATTGAGGTTAAACTCAATGCTTTAGAAGAAACTGTTAACATAATTAGAGATAAGGTATATACTATTCAAAATTATCTTGTTCTTCATTGTCATGTGCATTTCAAGTATATTTGTGTTACTAATACTCCCTATAATGATACTCAATGGAATTGGCCCTTAGTTAAGGATCACTTGCAAGGTATAGGGAGTCATCACAATATGTCATTGGATATTCTTAAATTACAAGGACAAATTCATGCTATTGATTCTTCTCACAGAGAGTTTTCTAAGGATGCCACATTTGCTCATGACATTATTAACACCCTGTCTTCTTGAACCCAGGGCTTCCATCTACCATCATTTTCTTCAATCATTGCAGTTGGTGACTTTGTTCTTTTGCTAATCGTTTGCCTGTCTTTCATCTTTTGCCTTGTGTTCTCCTCCCTCCAGAATATGTGGCTTAAAATTTTTGAGTTTCATTTAAAATCTAAAAATGGAGGAAATGTGAGGATTGCTCCTTCAAACTTCCAGTGACAGGACCATCGACATCCTGAGCATGAGCCCATACACGTTTCTCCTCTCCTGGAGGCTGATGAGCAAAGAAGAAAGAGAAAGTCTGGTTGCACTGATTCTTTAATCATTTATTTTTGCCTCTGGCATTTGCAACAGAATGGCTGAACTCAGGCCTTGTGGTCTACCGAGACATTGTATAGTTAGATATTGTGTGCCTGCTAGCTTCTTCTCTGCACAATAACTGTATGACTTTATTTCTGCTAACTCAATCATATTGTTTTCATATGATCCTATATAAATAGGCAAGGCTAGAATGACATTTGCAAATGTTAAGCTCTACCTTGTTAATGATCTTATTGCTTGTTTGACTTATTTTAGATAAGCATATGTTTAGATTTATGACCCTTTCTTTTTGTAAACTTTCTTGTCCCTTTGGTGTACACCCTATAATTGTGAGTCATACTTTCTGTACCCCTTTTCTTGTAATCTTTGTTCTTAATTTAATTTCAAGATACAATGGAATGTATGTCACTGCTGAAGCAGTAAAATGTATATAACCTGTGGTTTGCACAAATAAACATGCTGCTTTGGGACTTTCTGTCCTGGCATTGCCTGGCAGTCCTCCAGACCCCACTTTCTATCTATCTTTTAATCCACTCACTCCATTTTCCAGGTTGAGAACATTTGAGTGGGGATGAGGCTCTCCACAGTGTGGAAGCCCCCTGGCAGACGTGCCAGACCTTCACACTAGTAGAAATATAATGACAAAGTTTTGGTTATGACATTAAGCCCTCCTAAAATGAGGAGGAAGAAAAAATATTGTTTTTTCAGTGTTTGAGTCAGGTTATATGAGAAGGGACTGCTCACAGAATAGAGACAAAGATAAATCAGAGAAAGTACCTGATTCTGGCTGGTCAGAGTGTCTCTCACCTGTAATCCCAAAACTTTGGGATGGGGAGGTGTGTGCAACACAAGTCAAAATTGAAGACCAGCCTGGCCAACGTGATGTAACCGAATGGTTTTAAAAATTAAAAAAAAAAAATTGTTGGGTATGACGGTGTGTGCCTGTTATTCCAGCTACTCTGGAAGTTGGTACAGGAGAATTTCTTGAATGAGGACCTGGGAGGTGAAGGTTTCCTTAAGTGGAGTTTGAGCCTCTGCCCTTTTGCCTGGGTTACAGAGAAAGACTACATTTCAAACAGACAAACCATGACCACTTTCAGTATGTCTTTGTTGTAAAACGGAAGGCATTGGCAAACCAATGGTGATCCAAATATAATAAAAATGTTAAACTCATTGCTAATCAGACAAGAAAATTTATTGGCAGCCAACCTTGAGCACTGTTTTAAATTGGGCAATGCTAACAGCATTCTTCAGCCAGAGAAATAGCCCACACTTTTCCCTTTAAGAGCAGCCACCGCTGAAATTACAGGGTTAGAATTACTCAGCACATGTAAGTTAACATTAAAAAAAGAAGAGGACCCAAAAGAATCATGACCAGAATCTGATGGCTGCTGCCTTTGGGAGCAGTGGGATTAAGCTAAGGTTGGTCTACCCTATCCAGTAAAAGAAGTAAAGAGCTCACAAAGGTTACTGATAGTGATTATCAAGGTGAAGTATTTGTGCTGATAGAATGTAAATGATTGTATATTCTTCCCCCTGTGTCAAAGACAGCTAAGTTACTGATCTTACCATACTGCCTTCCTAATGCTTAAGAAAAAATAAGCAGTAAGGAACGTTTGGGAATCCCAGGGAAAACAGGAGTTTATTGGAATCAAATGATCATCAATCAGAAACTCATGGTTACCTTAAATATTCAAAATAAAAATTAGACTTGACTTCTGGAAACAGGAACGAATATTTCAATCATCAGTGTTCAAAACTCACTGATAACATGGCTTCATTTCACTTAGAAACAAAATATTGTTGGCATTGGTGAAGCACATACAAAATATTTGAGCACACACCTCCTGATGTGCTGTTATCCAGAAAAAGAAATTAATTGATGCAATCTCTCATTATGAGCTTTCCTGTTAAGCTTTAGGGATGAGATCCAGTAGCCCAAGGGTGGTCAATCTGCAGACCTTTTCTAAAATTTGCCACTGTTGTTATGTCTACCCTATTGTCATTTGACCATATCAACATTCCCTCTGGGTACAACAATGACTCCTGAAGAAGAATGAATAAAAGATAGTCCATGAATTAGTAACTAAACAATTTCTGACAAGACATATTCAACTTCAGCAAGTGTGTGGAACTCACCCATTTTCATCATTCCTAAAAAACCTCACAAGAGTAGACTTTGCATAACTTGTGTGCTATTAACATTAAATTGTAACCCATAGGGCTTCTGCAGCTCAGAATTTCCACAGTGATTTTTTTAGAACTGGCTTATAATTTTCGTTGACTTAAAACAGTATTTTGATAAAATTTCTCTAGCAGAACAGAATATGGAAAAATTTGCATTTACCCTAACACCTATTACTAATGAAAAGCTGGCTTCCCAATTTTATTGGAAAATATGTGCATCCTTAAAAAATTCTGAACAGTCTTACAATGTGTCAGTGTTTTGAAAATCAAGGTCTATCTCCCAGTAGAAAAAATGTTTACAATTTCAAGATATATTCACTTTATATACACTATTTTACTGGTAGCTGTGAAATAGCCGGTACATTTAAAGTTGTATTCCTCTGTCATGCAGAGAATGCACATTGAAGAGATTTATTTATTGCAACTGAGAAAGTACAAATATCCTCACTCTGGAATGATCATGGATAAATATTTACTACCTGGTCAGTTAGACCTGAAATGGGAAATACCAGCAGCTTACATAAACTGATGAATGATTATACAAAATTATTAGGGGATGTGAATTGGATTTGTCTTAGGTATTCTTACTTATAAAAGGTAGAACCTGTTTTAATTTTTAATTTAATATTAAGTTCTGGGGTACATGTGCAGTTCTTGCAGGATGATTGCACAGATTCACATATGCCATGAATTTTTTCTATCTCCACCCCCCAGTGTTACCTATATCAGATGTTTCTTTCAGTGTTAAATCTTCCCAACATAACCACTCCTGACTGTACCTCCCCAGCCTTACCTGTACCTCCCCTATTCCCTCAACAGCCAAAATACCCCAGTGTGTTACATTCAACTCTCTGTGCCCATATGTTCTCACTGTTAAACATCCAATGATGTAAATCAGACAGACTTCATCTTAGCATCTCCCTACCTGCAGTTCTCTCCTTTGGGTGCACAGTTGAATTACACTGTAACCAGAAATTTGTAACCATTGCAACTTCATTCTTCTTGGCAAGTCTCCTAACTATTGTGAATACCCACCCGCTTTGTAAGCAACAGCTTTAGAAACCTTCAGCCCTCTTTTTACCAGGTTCCTCTTCTAACTTGCTTGTTCCACCTCTGTAAAGTTCTGCTTCAGATATACTACCCCTCTCCACTCTCTTAGAATAGATATAAAAGCAAATCACACCCCCTTGTCAGGGCTGAGAGTTTTTAGAATGTGAACCACATCTGAGTTGTCCCAATATGTGACTCCTAATTGAAACTCAGAGTGTGGTGCTCTTCTCCTAACTTGCTTGGATATTACACCCTATTGGGGAGGCACAGAAAGATTGCTATCCATAGATGACCATACTTCATCTAAGCTCCCTGGACTAGTTAGAATTTATGCTGCAGGTGCCTTCTGAGACTTTCCAGGGCCTCATAGGCCACTGCCTTCTGGAGAATACCAGATTACCAACAGTGTGGTCAATGAAATTTAAATTCTGAGTTCTCAGTCTCAGTATCTGAAGGTAAGTGAGATCTGACTGTCTTTATGTGAGTGAAATGACCATGAGAGGTGTCCTCCCTCATGACTTTTTTATCACTCCAGGATGGTTGAGAACAGACTTTCAGTTTTAGTCATTAATTTTGTCTGTTTTCATTTAGTTTTTGTTTTCTTTTTGTTTTGTCTGTTGTGTTTTAACTCAATAATTCATATGTCTTTATCCAAATTCTCCTCATACCTTCAATGTATGCTGAAAATAAGTTTTTAAAGTTTTTCAGATTTCTACAAGTGCGTCTCACAAAAGGTAAACTCAGGAGTCTGTGAAGTGGTATGGCCACATTTCAGAACCAGATGGCCAGCAGGTAGAAGGCAGAAGCCAGGGCCAGAGAAAATGAGTGAGAGTGTGGCAGAATTATGGGCAGACTCATACTGGCACATCTCAGCACCTTTCAGGACACCCTGGGGGAACAGCGATGACACCATCCTTTTGTAGGTTGAGGCTCTCTCAGGCTGAAGCAGTGAGAATTTGGAGAAAACTTCAGCCCTCTTTTTACCAGGTTCCTCTTCTAACTTGCTTGTTCCACCTCTGTAAAGTTCTGCTTCAGATATACTACCCCTCTCCACTCTCATAGAATAGATATAAAAGCAAATCACACCCCCTTGTCAGGGCTGAGAGTTTTTAGAATGTGAACCACATCTGAGTTGTTCCAATATGTGACTCCTAATTGAAACTCAGAGTGTGGTGCTCTTCTCCTAAATTGCTTGGATATTACACCCTATTGGGGAGGCACAGAAAGATTGCTATCCATAGATGACCATACTTCATCTAAGCTTCCCTGGACTAGTTAGAATTTATGCTGCAGGTGCCTTCTGAGACTTTCCAGGGCCTCATAGGCCACTGCCTTCTGGAGAATACCAGATTACCAACAGTGTGGTCAATGAAATTTAAATTCTGAGTTCTCAGTCTCAGTATCTGAAGGTAAGTGAGATCTGACTGTCTTTATGTGAGTGAAATGACCATGAGAGGTGTCCTCCCTCATGACTTTTTTATCACTCGAGAATGGTTGAGAACAGACTTTCAGTTTCAGTCATTAATTTTGTCTGTTTTCATTTAGTTTTTGTTTTCTTTTTGTTTTGTCTATTGTGTTTTAACTCAATAATTCATATGTCTTTATCCAAATTCTCCTCATACCTTCAATGTATGCTGAAAATAAGTTTTTTAAAGTTTTTCAGATTTCTACAAGTGCATCTCACAAAAGGTAAACTCAGGAGTCTGTGAAGTGGTATGGCCACATTTCAGAACCAGATGGCCAGCATGTAGAAGGCAGAAGCCAGGGCCAGAGAAAATGAGTGAGAGTGTGGCAGAATTATGGACAGACTTATACTGGCACATCTCAGCACCTTTCAGGACACCCTGGGGGAAACAGCGATGACACCATCCTTTTGTAAGTTGAGGCTCTCTCAGGCTGAAGCAGTGAGAATTTGGAGAAGACTAAAGGCAATCTCAGATAAGTGGTTCCTTGTTTCATCCTGGCCACTAGAGATTGTGGGCTCCAGAATATCACTAATTGAATGGACTTTACTATTCTCCCTGTGGCTGCAGGGGCTGAGGTTAGTCTCTAATTGGCCTGGCCCTTGAGATCTTAAGAAAGACTTATTTAAAATCTAAACAACCTTAGCATGTTATTTATTGTGACTTTCATTGAAGTATATTTCTCTAGTGTTAAAACTAAAAACAAACATTAACAAGATCAAAGTAGTTGAGTGCATATGATGGTTAATTCTAAAAGACTATTAGGCAGAATTTGATAATAAAATGTAATATTTTATGAATGCTCAGAGGGTCTCCATGGCCCACCTAGGCTTTTTTTAACCACTTCCACTTAATCTTTGCAGGAGTCTCGATGGCAGTTGCTAGCAGGATACCAATTTGGAAATAAGAGGTTACTGGAATATGTCTAGAGTCAGACACCAGGGTAGTGGGAGATCTACATATAAACAGGCACAGGTAGTTTCAAAAAAGATGCAGATGTTATACATAGATGGAAATAAGGAGCCAATATGCACATGCTGTCTGGGCTAGGCAAAGAATGAGTCAGCCCCATATGTACCCAGGTCTACAGCTAATCAACCTGCACTTTTCTTTCTCTTACAGAATCCTTCTTACCAGAGGAAGATCATAGAGTGCAGTGAGTGTGCTCAGAAATCACTGCTATGTAGCAGAAATATAAAGAAAGCAAAACAGACAAAATACTAGGAATAAATACCACAATGACAGCTTGGTTTGTCTTTAGATGGCAGGGTTTTGTGTGTCTTCTTCTAAGACTGTCTTTTCATTGTTCAACATAAATATAAATTTAAGTGATGAGTCAGGTTGCAGGGGAAAGAGTGCTGGCCATAAAAATCTGCTACACATAAAAATCTGCTACACAACCCTGATTCCTGATGTGGGGTCTTTGCTGGTGGCTTCCTCCTCTCTGGGGTCTGACATAAACCCTGTGTCTGGGCCATGTCACCACTTTGCCCAATTTATGCCTTGATTTCCACCTGAGTAGTGAGGAAACTGAATAGGTAAGATGGTCGCACAGTTCATTAGTAAAAGTACTTGTCAGTCATTGAATTTCAGATTATCATGTCTCCAGGAAAGTCCAGGCCCAAGTCTTATTGTTCCCATGGCTACCAATACACATGGTATGGTGGCTGTTTTCTGCATCTCTCACCCTATTATCTGCATTAGGTAATATTCCTCTTGCTATTTCTTTCCAATCCCTCCACTCTTTTCTATTTCTTTTCTAATCCCTTAAACCTGCAGGCCTCAGTTTGTGATGTTTTTCTCTGAGTGTCAATGTGTTCTCACTGTTCAACACCCATGTATGAGTGAACATATGCAGTGTTGTGTCTGTTTGTTGAGAATCATGGTTTTCACTTTTATCCATATCCCTGCAAGAAACATGAACTCATTTTTTTGATGGTTGCATAGTATTTGATGGTGTATATGTGTAACATTGTCTTTATGTCATCTATCACTGATGGGCATTTTAGTTAATTACAAGTTTCTGCTCTTGTAAACACAGCTACAATGAACATATGTGTGCAAGTGTCTTTATAGTAAAGTGATTGATAAACTTTTGGTTATATACCCAGAAATGGTATTGTTAGGTGAAATTGTATTTCTATTTCTGGATCTTTGAGAAATTGCCACACTGTCTTCTACAATGTTGGAACTAATTTACACTCCCACTGAAAGGGTAAAGGCTTTCCTATGTCTTCATATTTTCTCCAGTATCTCTTGTCTCTTGACTTTTTAAATTATCGACATTATAACAGAACTGCGGTGATATCCCAGTATGGTTTTATTTGGCATTTCTGCAATGAGCAGGGATGATGACTTTTTTTCACATGTTTCTTGACTGCATAAATGTTTTTTTTTTTTTTGTAAAGGGTCTGAATATATTTTTGTTTCACTTTTTTTTATGCGGCTGATTGTCTTTATCTTGTAGGTTCTAGATGTAAGTTTCTTGTAAGATGGGTAGATTGCAAAAAATATTTTCACATTTTTTGGTTTCCAGTTCACACTATTAATGTTTTCTTTTGTTGTGCAGAAGGTCTTATGTTTAATTAAATCTCATTTGTCTATTTTGTTGCCATTGCTTTTTATGTTTGAGCATAAAGTTCTTGACCATGCCTATGTGCTGAATGGTATTGCCTAGATTTTCTTCTATGTTTTTTATGTTCTTAGGCCTCATGCTTAATCTTTAATTTATCTAAAGTTATTTTATTTATAATTTGTAAAGAAGAGATCCTGTTTTAGGTTTCTAGATATGGCTAAGCAGTTCTTTCTTTTTATTTATTTTATTTTATATTTTATATATTTTTTAGAGAAAGTTCTCTCCTTTTACTCAGGCTGGAGTGCAAGGGTACAATTTTGATGCACCATTACCTCTGTCTACTGGGTTCAGGAAATTCACTTTCCTCAGCCTCCTGAGTAGCTAGGACCAAAGGCACACACCACCATGCTGAGCTAACATTCTGTATTATTAGTAGAGATGGGGTTTCACTATATTAATCAAAATGGTCTCAATATCTTGACCTTCTGATTCACTCACTTCAGCCTCCCAAAATGCTGGGACCACAGGCGTCAGTTTTAATAAACTGATTTAATAAACTAATAAACAGTTACCACCCTCAGGCTAACCAGTTTTTTCAAAACCATTTATTAATATCAATTTTTTTTCTCATTGCTTGTTTTTGTCTGGTTTCTCAAAGATTATTCAGCATAAATGGGTGAAATATAAAAAAATATATATAGTTTTCTTTCTGGTACATTAGTCTAGGCCCCAGAATTCTGTTTGTAACTGGCTTATATGTGAAACAACAATGGAAACATTCAGATTTAAGACCAGGAGACTGCGATGGTTGTATTAATAAATACAGATTATTAATTCTGGATATTTTTGTGTGGGTGTTGTGCCAAAAAGTTTAACATTTGAGTCAGTGTGCTACACATGGCAGATCCACTCTTAAGCTGGGCAAACATAATTCATTCAACTCTCTATAAATTTAAAATAGGCAGAAAAACATGGGGAAAAAATGTGAGATGGGCTTAGCCTCTTAGCCTATATTTTTCTACTGTGACAGATACTCTTTATCCACACATGTAAAACTCCAAGTTGTTCATTTTTGAAAATCAAACTGATTCTCTTTTCTGATTCACTTGCAGACAGCCTATTGTGAAATATCAATATTTTTTTAGTTAAGATTTAATAAACTAATAAACAGTTACAACCCTGGGGCTAACCAGTTTTTTCAAAACCATTTATTAATATCAAATTTTTTTCTCATTGCTTGGTTTTGTCTGGTTTCTCAAAGATTATTCAGCATAAATGGGTGAAATATAAAAAAATATATATAGTTTTCTTTCTGGTACATTAGTCTAGGCCCCAGAATTCTGTTTGTAACTGGCTTATATGTGAAACAACAATGGAAACTCAGATTTAAGACCAGGAGCCTGCGATGGTTGTATTAATAAATACAGATTATTAATTCTGGATATTTTTGTGTGGGTGTTGTGCCAAAAAGTTTAACATTTGAGTCAGTGTGCTACACATGGCAGATCCACACTTAAGCTGGGCAAACATAATTTATTCAACTCTCTATAAATTTAAAACAGGCAGAAAATCATGGGGAAAAAATGTGAGATGGGCTTAGCCTCTTAGCCTATATTTTTCTACTGTGACAGATACTCTCTATCCACACATGTAAAACTCCAAGTTGTTCATTTTTGAAAATCAAACTGATTCTCTTTTCTGATTCACTTGCAGACAGCCTATTGTGAAATATCAATATTTTTTAGTTAAGATTTAATAAACTAATAAACAGTTACCACCCTCAGGCTAACCAGTTTTTTCAAAACCATTTATTAATATCAATTTTTTTTCTCATTGCTTGTTTTTGTCTGGTTTCTCAAAGATTATTCAGCATAAATGGGTGAAATATAAAAAAATATATATAGTTTTCTTTCTGGTACATTAGTCTAGGCCCCAGAATTCTGTTTGTAACTGGCTTATATGTGAAACAACAATGGAAACATTCAGATTTAAGACCAGGAGACTGCGATGGTTGTATTAATAAATACAGATTATTAATTCTGGATATTTTTGTGTGGGTGTTGTGCCAAAAAGTTTAACATTTGAGTCAGTGTGCTACACATGGCAGATCCACTCTTAAGCTGGGCAAACATAATTCATTCAACTCTCTATAAATTTAAAATAGGCAGAAAAACATGGGGAAAAAATGTGAGATGGGCTTAGCCTCTTAGCCTATATTTTTCTACTGTGACAGATACTCTTTATCCACACATGTAAAACTCCAAGTTGTTCATTTTTGAAAATCAAACTGATTCTCTTTTCTGATTCACTTGCAGACAGCCTATTGTGAAATATCAATATTTTTTTAGTTAAGATTTAATAAACTCACCTCTATCTATCCATTTTGTCCCTCTGAGAGAACCTTGAGGAATACACAGGTTGGTACCAGAAGTGGTTTTAGAGAAACATAATATTGAAAAGAATGTTTCCTCATTGGATTTGCAGTTTCTGGAGTTAGGCTACTTAATATAATCTCATATAATGATGCCAAGTCAACAATTTCCAACAATATAAAGAACACTGATAGTCTCTGGTAGAAACAGTTCATAGAGTTATACAAAATAAATACATTGGACATTCTTGATTTATCAATTGTTATGGCATTAATCTCATCAAGATTATCACATAAGATGTTTTTTGACACCTGTTGAGGTCTGTACTACAAAGCCTGACTCCAGGATGAATACATTAAGTACTCTCTCACAGGCCAGAGTACCCTACAAAAGTTGGTCTTTGAGATTGTCAACTGGTTTTAGAGGCTAATTGCGGTTAACCAACCCCCACTACCCATTTCTCTTCACATTTAATTAGTATATATTAAATAACACAGATTATATGGCAACACATTTGTGAAAAGTTAATATGGCTAATATGTTTAAAATAGTGGTTCTAGAAATGATTAAAGGCTTTTGTTCCCAGGCACAGAAAAAACCTCCGTTAATGGACAATTCTCTTTTACCACCCACTGAGAGTCCATTCATCACAAAGGCTTTATGCATGAGTAAACAGAGTGGAGATAAATAAATGTGTGGGAAAGAGACTTAACTGAGAATGCTTTAATTACCCTTATCTTTACTACATGACCTAATGCTTTAATGTAAGAACTGGCTATCTTCACTCAGTCATATTAAAGCCATTCAAACTTTCAAAACTTGGATACTATAATATCATATCTTCCCTAATATTTGCCTTAACATTTCATCAGCCACCTCAAGTAAATCACCACGTTTACACCTTCTGTGTTATTAACATTACCCTCTGTTTTCTTGAGGCCATCATTGTGTTTAGCCATAGGTCTTTCAAGTAAGATGGTTCTTGCTCTGATTTCAAATTTGCATCCTAGTATTATCAAATAACATGAGACCTTTATTAATACAAATAGAAAACATTCTTTTCTACTTAAATAGTGACTCCCAGAGATTGGGTTTTTACTAGGAAAGATAATCTAAACACTTTTTATATAACTATTTCTTGGGACTGTAGATCTATAGGATGAATGTTCTTTTAAATTTTACTCTCAAGTTGCGATACATTTTCTGTTTTGTTTGTAGTAACTTAGTAATAGATGCCACTACAATACTGGCAGTTGCCAGGATGACTATGACTGAGACTAAAATGCTATAAGTTTAACTATGAATCTCTTATGTCTCATCTGTAGTGTTACTTGATTTCTCAGTTTATTTTTAATCATTTTTAATATCGGTAAAATAATGATTAAAAAATGATAAAAGGTTTTGTTATTTGGACCCTGAATAAACACTATTAATAACTATTAATGATTAATCCTTTTTAACCTCCCCATGGGATGGCCATTCAGAATGAAGTTTACATGAGTAAACACTTAGAATATAGAGAACGAATGTGGGTGTTTACATACATTGCTGGGAAAATTTTTCCTATACCTAATCTGTACTCTAAGACCTAAAGCCCTAACGCACAAGCTGGCTGTTTCAACGAGTCTCATTAAAATCTTTTGGCCTTAGGCCAAACACAGTGGCTCACACTGTAATCTTTAGAGGCTGAGGTGGGTGGAGAACTAAGTTATGAATTTGAGACCAGGCTGACCAAAATAGTGAAACGTCATCTCTACTATTAATACAAATAGAAAACATTCTTTTCTACTTAAATAGTGACTCCCAGAGATGGGGTTTTTACTAGGAAAGATAATCTAAACACTTTTTTATATAACTATTTCTTGGGACTGTAGATCTATAGGATGAATGTACTTTTAAATTTTACTCTCAAGTTGCCATACATTTTCTGTTTTGTTTGTAGTAACTTAGTAATAGATGCCACTACAATACTGGCAGTTGCCAGGATGACTATGACTGAGACTAAAATGCTATAAGTTTAACTATGAATCTCTTATGTCCCATCTGTAGTGTTACTTGATTTCTCAGTTTATTTTTAATCATTTTTAATATCGGTAAAATAATGATTAAAAAATGATAAAAGGTTTTGTTATTTGGACCCTGAATAAACACTATTAATAACTATTAATGATTAATCCTTTTTAACCTCCCCATGGGATGGCCATTCAGAATGAAGTTTACATGAGTAAACACTTAGAATATAGAGAACGAATGTGGGTGTTTACATACATTGCTGGGAAAATTTTTCCTATACCTAATCTGTACTCTAAGACCTAAAGCCCTAACGCACAAGCTGGCTGTTTCAACGAGTCTCATTAAAATCTTTTGGCCTTAGGCCAAACACAGTGGCTCACACTGTAATCTTTAGAGGCTGAGGTGGGTGGAGAACTAAGTTATGAATTTGAGACCAGGCTGACCAAAATAGTGAAACGTCATTTCTAGTATTAATACAAATAGAAAACATTCTTTTCTACTTAAATAGTGACTCCCAGAGATTGGGTTTTTACTAGGAAAGATAATCTAAACACTTTTTATATAACTATTTCTTGGGACTGTAGATCTATAGGATGAATGTTCTTTTAAATTTTACTCTCAAGTTGCGATACATTTTCTGTTTTGTTTGTAGTAACTTAGTAATAGATGCCACTACAATACTGGCAGTTGCCAGGATGACTATGACTGAGACTAAAATGCTATAAGTTTAACTATGAATCTCTTATGTCTCATCTGTAGTGTTACTTGATTTCTCAGTTTATTTTTAATCATTTTTAATATCGGTAAAATAATGATTAAAAAATGATAAAAGGTTTTGTTATTTGGACCCTGAATAAACACTATTAATAACTATTAATGATTAATCCTTTTTAACCTCCCCATGGGATGGCCATTCAGAATGAAGTTTACATGAGTAAACACTTAGAATATAGAGAACGAATGTGGGTGTTTACATACATTGCTGGGAAAATTTTTCCTATACCTAATCTGTACTCTAAGACCTAAAGCCCTAACGCACAAGCTGGCTGTTTCAACGAGTCTCATTAAAATCTTTTGGCCTTAGGCCAAACACAGTGGCTCACACTGTAATCTTTAGAGGCTGAGGTGGGTGGAGAACTAAGTTATGAATTTGAGACCAGGCTGACCAAAATAGTGAAACGTCATTTCTAGTATTAATACAAATAGAAAAAATATCTGGGAATGGTGTTGGGTGCCTGTAACTTTAGATGCTTGGGAGGCTGAGGCAAAGGATTACTTTAACCTGAAGGCAGATGTCGCAGTGAGCTGAGAATGCACAATTGCACTGCAGCCCAGCAAATGTATGAGACCATGTGGCCTTACAAAAGTTTAGAGACTGTAATAGTACAACTTCCATAATATTTCTTCTACAATTGGCCAGCCACCCTAAGTGAATTGCAACAGATTGGGAGAGGCCAGGAGTTTAGAAACTCTACCAATAGTACACTGAAACATATATAAAAATCAAAAGAACACAATGAAGCTGCTTAGTACCTCCAAAGTTTAGTGAACAAAATATAAGAGATAAAAATAAACTCAGGAATTTTGTCCTGAAAGTGAAAATGATTAGAAAAAATGCCCTCATACTGATGTTATATAAACAAAAAACTTTCTGGTAAAGTGGACAAAAGATTATTCTGAATGCTAAAAACTCAGAGTAAAGTACAGCCCATCAATCAATTTTCAGATTAGAGTCTGTTTAAAGACCCAGAACTTCTTGAATAAGGAGAAAAATAAATTTCTGTGAAATCACATGACTACATGACTATAAATTTATGCAATGAGAACTTATTCTATCTGGAGAAAATCTCAGGAATTTGCCAGGGTGACTCTGTATAAAGAAAATAAAAATTATTAAACTTTTCAGAAACTGCTGAACACTAGCTCTAAGCTATTATGGGTTCCATGAAATCAGAAACAATGGAAAAAAGCCCCTATTTTGTAAATGGTGTTTTGAAAATGAGCTGGCAATATGCACAAAGTTGAAACTGGATCCCCTTCTTACACATTATACCAAAATTAACTCTATACCAATTAAATATTTAAACATTAAACTTAAAACCTTAAAAGACTGTAGAAAATTATAGGCAATATCATCCAGGACATAGGCATGGAAAAGGACTTCATGACTGAAACACCAAAAGCAATGGCTACAAAGCCAAAATACACAAGTGGGATCTAATTAAGAGTTTTGACACAGAAGAAAACAATAATGAATCTATTAATAGTGTACACCAGTAATTGACATTATGTAAAGAAAATTTTGTTTTCTACTCATCTGACAAAGAACTCATATGTAGAATCTACAAGGATTTAAAGTAGATTTACAGAAATTAACTTTATCAAGAAGTAGAAAAAATACATGAAACATTTTTAAAAGAAGACATTTATGTGACCAAAAAGCATGTGGAAAAATGCTCATTGTAACTGCTCATTCAAAAAAAGCAAATAAAAACTACATTGATACACCCCGTCACATCAGTTAGAATGGAGATCATTAAAAAATCATGAGACAACAGATAATGCAGAAGATCCATAGAAGCACTTTTACACTGTTGGTGGGAGTGAAAATTAATTTAACCATTGTGGAATAAAGTGTGGCATTTTCTTAGAGATATAGAAATAAAAATACTGTTTGACCCAATAATCTTATTACTTGGAATAAACACAAGGGATTAGAAATCTTTCCATTATAAAGATACATTCTCAGGTACATTTATTGCTGTACTATTTACAATAGCAAAGAATTCTTACCAATCCAAATGCCCATCAATGATAGACAAGATAAAAAATATATAGCACATATACACCATAGAATATTTTGCAGTCATTAAATAAAAGATGAGTTCATGTTATCTGAACAGACATGGATAAAACCATTATTGTCAGCAAGGTTTCACAAGATCAGGAAACCAAACACAGTATGTTCTCACTCAAAAGTCTTTGTTGAACAATGAGACCACATGGATGTAGAAATAGAAACATCCCCCATCAGGGTATTTGTGTGAAGTATTAGAAATAAATAAGATGAAGTGTGGGCATTGAAGAGGCATAGCATGAGGAGAAATACCTCATGTAGATGATGAGGTTACTGATATACAAAGCAGTAACATGGCAAATGTGTAAATCTGTAATAAATCTGCACGATCTGCACAGGTACCACATAGTTTAAAAATAAATAAATAAATAAAACTAAATAATTTTATTTGATAGAGATAAAATGAACTTCTGCTATACAAATATACATATATCTACATGCATTTCTGTGTGTGTGTGCCCGTGTGAATGTTTAAGTAATCCATAATGATCTTTGTAAAACAATCACTCCAAAAGTACTGTTTTCTTTTTTGTCTACTGCCAATGCTCTAAAATCGACTTCAGAGAAGCTGCTTAATAAATGGTGGCCAATTAGTTAATATCACATTTTAAGATATAATATAGATGCATTTTTTCTCCTTAGTAAATGAAAATAAAAACTTTAACAAAAATTAAGAAAATGTTGGCTATGTAATCATTGTGTATATGTAGTCACAAAAGCTAGGTTTAAATGTAAGTAATCTACAAAAGCTAACTTTCTCAGTGAAAAACTGTTACCAATAACAATAATAACAATAATAGCAATAATAAAACTGTGCCAGCATTTCAAAAAATTAGTAATCCAAAATGAACTTCAATAAATATACCTATTTGGCTGCAAGATTGGCCTGAATGTCTGTGTTTGTACAAATACTGTATGCTCCTGTACAACACCTAATATCTGCCAATTCTCTGATTTCACATTGTGTGCATTGCTCAAAAAATGTGTCTAAACAGCGTAGTTCTCCCTTCCTATATTAAGCAGAAAAAAAAATTATCTTTTTATTTTGGGTATTAAATAGTAGTTTATTAATTGTAGAGAACAAACATTTCCATAGGAAACTCCAGCCTGCTTTCTTGACCTGGATTCTAAGAGCACTTCCACATAGATATTATCCAAGGTGTAATTCTTTACCAGAGCACAGCCAGGCAGAATTTCAGAAAAGATTTGCTCAAAGAATAAACAATCAGAAGAAACCAGTGCTTGTAGTCCAGATATGGGAAACTAAGTTACATTAATTCTTGGAAGCTTGACTTCCCCTCCCTTTGTGTGGAAGCCTGATTTGATCAACCGTAACATGCCAATTTATTTTGGCACTTCAAATTTATTTTTGTCTCTTTTTAACTTTTTTCAGTAATCTTGTTTTCTCAGAACTTTGATAGTGTGAGGTGTATGCATGTGAGTGAGTGTGAAAAAGCCTAATTAAGCTCACTGATTATAATGTGTGGAAACTGAAAGTACATTGAATTGGACTCTTTATAATGAGCAAATCAAGGGTTCAGATAAAAAGTGGGGCAATCTGCAAAAGGCTAAAAAGGAGTCCTCACAAACTAAAAATGTTGAGGGTATAACAAACTCTCCAAAGCCAAGCAGCTTCTGTAACAGGGGCAGTTTTATCAGTCTGATGCCAAGAAGCTTTTGAAACAGGGGCAGTTTTATCAGTCTGAAGCAAAAAATGCAGAGAGAGTGTTTTGCACTATAAGGGGCTGGGAACTGAGGGCAGAGTTCAGATTTGCAAATGGTAACATTGGGCAGAGTCAGTGAGCAGCCCTTCTCCCTTTTTCAGAGGCTGTTCTTATTCTAACAGAGGTAAATAGGTAAGATCCAAAGTAAAGCCACTCCACTTGGAACCATGCAAAAGGAATTCAAGAGGAATTTAGTAAATATTATGGCATGACAGTGACACTAAAGAGACCCAGAGCTCTGAGTGATGTAGCCTCTCCAGCATTAAAAGCATATTGGCTCACAGAAAGAAGCATAGACAGGTCCCTTGGTTTCAAAGTATGGCACAAGTTTAAGAGCAAGCTCAGACTGATTGATCAATTTCTATAAACACACCCTTGTTTATATTTAGTTTAACCCACACCTCACAATTAATAATGGACCAAGCAGCAGCAGTGTTAGCAAATATACCGGCAGTAAGTGAAATACTTTGCTCCACCAGCCAACGGATGCAGGCTTTTAAGATTTTGGCTGACTCAGCACCAGAAGACTCCCTCCAATATTACACACTCCTTACCCAGAGGCTTGGCCCCTAGCTCCAAACAAGAGATCTCAATGCCTTCACAAATTCTGAACTTTCCTAGACTACTCAAAATAATAATTAAAAAAGTGTGGCCTCCGTTGGCATCTCTTCCATATCAGTGAACATCACAGTGGGATCCTCTCTCCTGGTGACTTGTTTGTGATCAAAGGCTGGAATGACAATGCCCCTGAGAAAGCAGGTATAAGTGAGAGTAGATGAGAACAGGCATATTGTGGAAAATTGTTTTTTCACATACATACATTTTACTTCATCTCTCTTTTAAAACAGAAAGACTAACAACCCATCCTACACTGACAGCACACAAGCTTTATTCAGGTGGCCTGATTCCACCCATCATCATACCACATAATCCCACCTGGGCTGATTGTCACTGGTTTGTCACATATGGTTTTAGCAGAGATAAGAGGTGGAGGGTGCTATGACAAGAGTCTAAATAACTAGAATTGCATGTTCCAGTTGATAATCAGAATCCTCAGAAATAGGTGAGGGCCCAGTTACTAGGAACTTTCCCTCAGTGGGATCCAAATACTACTGAAAGCAGGGAGAGGCTGAATGGATACAGAGAAGTCTGACTTAAGAAATAAGTAAAGGAGAACAAAAGGCCACAAATATACACAAGATAACCCAACTTATGCACAGAAAAGATAAAAGTCTAGAACAGTTTTACAAAAGATTATATAAGGCTACCGTATGTATGCTCCTTTTCATCCTGAGCACCATGCAGTTACTGAAAATAGCTCATCAAATATTTGTACAGAGAGATACAGTAAGCTGTGGAGAGAAGGAGTGACACAACTGATGAAATGATGACTGGTTAACCACAGCTATGAGAGAAACCTCTTCAAATGAGCAGGGCAAAAAGGTTCTGGAAAGAATACCCAGTATGACCGACCTTGCCTACAGCACAACCAATGGGCTTATTGTAAGGAAGTGGGGCACCAGAACAATACGTCTCTGGAGTTGAAAGCAAACCAAGGTAATTCCAAGCAGAAAGACTCAGGCAAAGATAGAGCTGCAGTCTTTAGTCTTTCAGAATGGCCAATAAACTGAAGGTGATTGAGCTCAGATGCCCCCAAAAGCCCATAGTTAGAATGAAGGTGGAGAGCGAGAACATTAATTTCTTAATCAACAACAGGGTGGAGCATTTGTTTGTGATCAAAGGCTGGAATGACAATGCCCTGAGAAAGCAGGTATAAGTGAGAGTAGATGAGAACAGGCATATTGTGGAAAATTGTTTTTCACATACATACATTTTACTTCATCTCTTTTAAAACAGAAAGACTAACAACCCATCCTACATTGACAGCACACAAGCTTTATTCAGGTGGCCTGATTCCACCCATCATCATACCACATAATCCCACCTGGGCTGATTGTCACTGGTTTGTCACATATGGTTTTAGCAGAGATAAGAGGTGGAGGGTGCTATGACAAGAGTCTAAATAACTAGAATTGCATGTTCCAGTTGATAATCAGAATCCTCAGAAATAGGTGAGGCCCAGTTACTAGGAACTTTCCTCAGTGGGATCCAAATACTACTGAAAGCAGGGAGAGGCTGAATGGATACAGAGAAGTCTGACTTAAGAAATAAGTAAAGGAGAACAAAAGGCCACAAATATACACAAGATAACCCAACTTATGCACAGAAAAGATAAAAGTCTAGAACAGTTTTACAAAAGATTATATAAGGCTACCATATGTATGCTCCTTTTCATCCTGAGCACCATGCAGTTACTGAAAATAGCTCATCAAATATTTGTACAGAGAGATACAGTAAGCTGTGGAGAGAAGGAGTGACACAACTGATGAAATGATGACTGGTTAACCACAGCTATGAGAGAAACCTCTTCAAATGAGCAGGGCAAAAAGGTTCTGGAAAGAATACCCAGTATGACCGACCTTGCCTACAGCACAACCAATGGGCTTATTGTAAGGAAGTGGGGCACCAGAACAATACGTCTCTGGAGTTGAAAGCAAACCAAGGTAATTCCAAGCAGAAAGACTCAGGCAAAGATAGAGCTGCAGTCTTTAGTCTTTCAGAATGGCCAATAAACTGAAGGTGATTGAGCTCAGATGCCCCCAAAAGCCCATAGTTAGAATGAAGGTGGAGAGCGAGAACATTAATTTCTTAATCAACAACAGGGTGGAGCATTTGTTGGTAACTCAATCGGTGACTCCTTTGCACAGAAAGACAGTAGATATACTTGGGGCAACTGGAGTTCAAGAAAAACAGAATTTTTTTTCTACTATTGGCCTGCTCTGTGGAAGCCCACAAGATTATGGTCAATTCTTGTACATGCCAGATTTCCTCTACTGCTATTGGGTAGAGACTTGCTGAGCAAACTGAGGGCTACTATCATGTTTGTTGATAAGGGCTCCCTGTAACTCAATGACTGACTCAGGCAGAAATTATTATAGTTCACACAGGAGAAAGAGTGGAGACTCTTTCTGACTGAAGCAGAATGAGAACCAGCCACTGCACTAGCAAAGTAATGGCCACTGTTCTGGGCAAAAGATGAGCCTCCCAAATTGGCTGTAAACCTATCTAGGGTGGTAATCAAAGTAAAGTCAAGCACACTAGCACTTTAAGAGAGGCAGAAGCCAGTACCAAAGGGAGCTCTTAAAGGGATCCAGGCCAGGACCAAGGAAAATTTCTGAAGGCATCTAAGGTCAATGTCAAACACATGAATATTTACAGCATTATGGTTTCTTGCCAGGGAATATAGAAAACACCTCTCCCTGCCCTTCTTTATGCCAGGGACCAAGAACTATAATCTGGTTTAGAATATCTGCTTGTTCAAACAGGCACCTGTGACCTTGCACTCCAACATGTTCAATCACTATATGTTGCCAGAACTGTTTTCAGCTAACCTGAGCTGCTTTACTGGCTCAAACTTAAAACATGTTCTTTAGTATCAGGTTAGCCCCTGAAAGCCAATAGCTGATTTTCAGAGAGAGGATCCAGAGTCATGTGTAACAACACAGCACACCTGGACTTGTTACTCAAATACCTGCAGACCTGTAAATACCAAGTCTCTAAAAGGAAGGCCCACATTTTCCAACAACAGGCTCACTAACTGGAATTTACTATCTAGCAGGAACAATGAAGCCTAGTGATAGAAAGAAAGCATGTTAACAGTAACCTGCTTGTACCTAAGGATTCAAGGCAGCTATGGGGACTTAAGGCATTTGAGTGGAGCTCAGAGTAGCAGGGGCCTTCTCACAATTAAAAGAAAACTGATGTCTGCCTTGAGACTGGGGCTGCTGGACTCACATAATCTTTTATGCTGTATGTGTCTGAGGGAGATAGAATAGAAGAGTGAGTCCTGACTCAGAATGTGGGTGCATGGCCATGACCTCATGCAATATTTTCTAAAAAAACTGGATGGCATTTCCAAGGGATACTTTCCATGTCTATGAGCCTTGAAAACCACTAGCCAACAGGCACATGAAGATAAAAAGCAAATTTTGTGACAGAATTTACTGATTAAAGCTTCTTTCCATACCATGGTCACCTAAATAGACATCAATTGGCATCACTGGTTCACCAATGCCCACATAGCTAAGTACTAGAGTCCACTGTATAAGAGTTCATGAATAATTTTAGAAGTTTGCAACACTTTAAGCTCAGCCATGTCACTCCCTGTGTCTGAGGACTCAGTGACATGTGTTTGCCTAAAAGCACCTCACTCAGTTTATTCCAGTTGGCTGGATCTGCAAGACAAGCTACAGTCTTAAGGTGACTGGAAACTATACATGAACAGAAGCAGTTTTGTTAACCATGTCAGGAAAATATGTGCTTGATATGGTGAGGTAACTCTAGAATTAACTCTAGAGGCCAATACAATAAGTCAAGGCACCTGAGCACAGAGAGTAAACTAAATAGCCTTTATGTGTACCTTGGAATTACAAAAAGGGAAAACTGTTAATGTCTTTACTAACTCACAATATGCATTTCTTACACTCCAAGTAAGGACTTGACATGGCACAAGAAGTACCTATTTAAATCTGAGGACAAATATAAAATGGCAGCAGAAAATTTTGCAGTCACTGTAAGCAATATGGGATCCCCATCATGTAGGTGAAAGTCATGCACTGCCAGAAATATCTAGATAACTCCATCACAATTGGCCAGGGAAATGCCTGCACAGATGTGGAGGTGCAGAAGTCTATATTTATTTCATATGGGGCATCATTTGTGGCCTTCCTACAGACTCAGACCCTCAACTTAGTACCACTTTACTTGAGGAAGAAAAAGACTTTCTCCAAATTGAAGGTGGTATGAAAATTAAGGAAGAATGAATACACCTACCAGATGGATAGTTAGCAGTACTCCACCTACTAGGGCATGTAGTTTTTTGGCTGTCCAGGGAACCTTCCAACTTGGTCAAGAAACTCTTAAAAAAGCTTAGACCAGAATTTTTACATCTCTCCTTTATCTGCACTAACAGAAACAATGACACAAGGGTGTTTAACATGCAGAGAGCTCAATGCCAGACAGGGACCTATGAATCCACCAGGAATTCATGCTTATGAAATTACTCCCTTAAAGGCTTGCAAGTGGACCTCACTGAGATGCTTAAGTGAGAAGTAGTTAGTATCTGTTAGGTCTGGTATGTACTTACTCTGGGTGTGTAGAAGCCTACTCAACATGAACTGAGAAGGCCCATAAAATTACTCATGCTCTCTTAAGATGCATCATCCCCAAATTTGGACTGCCTTTGTGAGTAGGCTCAGAAAATTAACTGGAATTTACAGCCAACCTCAGGCAGAGTACAGCAAGAATGTTAGGGATAAAGTGGAAACTACATGTCACCTATTAGTCTCAGGGTTCAGGCAAAGTGGAGTAAATGAACCAAACTTTTGAGAATATCTTATGGAAACTGAGCTGAGAAACAGGGTTAAAGAAGGTAAAGGTTGTTTTTTTTTTTTTAAGATTAGTTGCACACTTTCTAAGAAAACTAGATATTTTGCATATTATATCCCATATCATAGGCTTCCCCACATTCTCTGAGAACCCAGAGACTCCCCAGGACTTAGGAAAAACTGAATTATGTTAGCAATTACAAGCTATGGGAAAGAAGACAAAGAAAGTGTCTGAAGTGGTGAATAAATATTGCCCTGTTAGATTACTGTCCCCAGTTCACCTTTTTCAACAAGTGACCAAGTTCAATCCAGAGACTAAAATGCAGCTCCCTCATGACCATGGCAGAAAAAGCCTCAAACTCTCATTATAATAACTCCAACTCTCTTGGAGATCAAAACAGTTCTCTCATGGGTCCATTGCAGCCATGTAAACGTGCAGCATCAGACACTTGGAAAGTAAAGCCAGATCTCTGAAACCCAAGTAAAATCACTTTAAAGGGAACTTACAAGAGGCCTACTCCAGTCACAACCCAGAAGCTGACTGGTTTATTCATGGCCAAAGCATGAGGGCTACCCATGTAGGACACTTCTTTTCTTTGTCCTATTAACTTGAATCTTTGCCACCCCAGTAGATGTAAACCTACCATTCGATAATTGTTTCAGGTAAATATGAAAAATTACTAAGATAGAAAAAAAGGTTACCACAATTCTCTTTTTTAGTTATTATGAATGCACTAGAACACTCAAAGAAACTTGTTTATATAGTGCTACCCAGTACTGGCTTTGCAACGAGGGAACAACCATTCCGATGTGTGTTACAACCCATCTGAGACTAACATGTCTTCCATGTTAAAAATAAGGCTAAGGACCGGACTTTTTCTGGTAATACGAGTAAAGTGCTTTCCAGACCTGAGAAGATGGGGACTCCCAAGCAAATTACCTTAAAATGTGATGCTTGTGCAGTCATCAGCACAGGTGGATGGTGTGGTTATCTCAGTTGAGAATGAGGCTATAGGGCAGAGCATCAGCAAATCTGCCATGAATATTTGCCATGCACCAGTAAGTATGGCAAGTTGACATATGTCTTCTTGGCCACTGAAAACATAATAAAAATAACTCACTTCATCTCCAAAAGGGGATAAGTAACTCCTCCTGTTCCTCTCGCCATTGTAATCTTCTGGATTCTTGTTAGAAGAAAGGCAAATATGTAGTAATGTAAATTAGTGTAAAAGGACTGGACTCCTGAATTGCCATTCTAATTAGGGGAAGTATTCAGGGACAATCACCCTACCCAGTGTTTCAAACTTCTTATAATATATTAAATGAACCACTTTTAGAACTGTCCCAGAAATAAAGAAACTTGTTTTTTGAGTTAACTGTGAATGTGGCCAAGCTTTTAAAATACATTCTCTTTATATGTAGTGGAAATAATATGGGGGACTGGTGGCGATGGGTAACACAGGAGCCTGTGCCTTCTAACCCTTTTCCTAATAAGACTTATGTGCAAAAGAACCTGAATAACAGCTTCTGAATCTCAGTAATTTTTATTATTAGACAATGGTACCTGACTAGAATAGAAAGGCGTATGATAATCCCACTGGTAAATCTGGATAGTTTGTGCAGAAGTTATATAATGAAACCAGTGAAACAATCACTGGTAAAGTTTAGGTAAAACTGAGACCATTTTTTTTCAAAAGGTCACAGAGGCACCCAGAACTTCACCAGGACTGGGTTATGCCTCCTGTGTTGTACTGCTTATGTGGGCACAGAAGCTAAACCAAACTTACAGATCAGTGTATAGTGTATAGGCAGTTGTGTCTTTGGCACCATCATACCCTCTTTCTCCTTATTATTCATAAGTAGTGGGGATTTGTTAGGTATTTCTGTCTACTCTTTGGGACACAAGAAAAGCCCAAGTATAGGTAACTAAAACAAATAATAAATTCCTCCTGTAAAAATAGAATATTTTGGGCCAGCAAAATGGCAGAGAATGGCTTCTGGGGCTATTGTCTTCTGATATGTATGCTGAATTGAATAATTTGGTTGCAAACTGTCCTACAAATTCTGGCCAACATAACTGGCCAGGCTCCAATTACTCTGACATGGCAGGAGAACAAGATAAGAAATGTCATCTACCAGTAGAGACTGGTATAGATCACTTAATAAAACTGAAAGAGGGAGTGTGAAAAATTCAACTTTATCAACTCTTTTCTGGAAATAAATAACCAGGATCAGGGTAAGCTGGTAAAAACTAGTAAAGGACATAAAAAACTGGTAAATATTTCTGTGGAGGTGTCTAATGGTTTTGACTCTGGATCAATGTTTTGGATTTGGTTTTCTTCAGTAGGAGGACACAAGACTATTGTCATATGTGTCACATATTACTGAAGCATGCATATGTCTTCTTGGCCACTGAAAACATAATAAAAATAACTCACTTCATCTCCAAAAGGGGAGAAGTAACTCCTCCTGTTCCTCTGGCCATTGTAATCTTCTGGATCCTTGTTAGAAGAAAGGCAAATATGTAGTAATGTAAATTAGTGTAAAAGGACTGGACTCCTGAATTGCCATTCTAATTAGGGGAAGTATTCAGGGACAATCACCCTACCCAGTGTTTCAAACTTCTTATAATATATTAAATGAACCACTTTCAGAACTGTCCCAGAAATAAAGAAACTTGTTTTTTGAGTTAACTGTGAATGTGGCCAAGCTTTTAAAATACATTCTCTTTATATGTAGTGGAAATAATATGGGGGACTGGTGGCGATGGGTAACACAGGAGCCTGTGCCTTCTAACCCTTTTCCTAATAAGACTTATGTGCAAAAGAACCTGAATAACAGCTTCTGAATCTCAGTAATTTTTATTATTTGACAATTGTACCTGACTAGAATAGAAAGGCGTATGATAATCCCACTGGTAAATCTGGATAGTTTGTGCAGAAGTTATATAATGAAACCAGTGAAACAATCACTGGTAAAGTTTAGATAAAACTGAGACCAATTTTTTCCAAAAGGTCACAGAGGCACCCAGAACTTCACCAGGACTGGGTTATGCCTCCTGTGTTGTACTGCTTATGTGGGCACAGAAGCTAAACCAAACTTCCAGATCAGTGTATAGTGTATAGGCAGTTGTGTCTTTGGCACCATCATACCCTCTTTCTCCTTATTATTCATAAGTAGTGGGGATTTGTTAGGTATTTCTGTCTACTCTTTGGGACACAAGAAAAGCCCAAGTATAGGTAACTAAAACAAATAATAAATGGCTCCTGTAAAAATACAATATTTTGGGCCAGCAAAATGGCAGAGAATGGCTTCTGGGGCTATTGTCTTCTGATATGTATGCTGAATTGAATAATTTGGTTGCAAACTGTCCTACAAATTCTGGCCAACATAACTGGCCAGGCTCCAATTACTCTGACATGGCAGGAGAACAAGATAAGAAATGTCATCTACCAGTAGAGACGGTATAGATCACTTAATAAAAACTGAAAGAGGGGAGTGTGAAAAATTCAACTTTATCAACTCTTTTCTGGAAATAAATAACCAGGATCAGGGTAAGCTGGTAAAAACTAGTAAAGGACATAAAAAAAAACTGGTAAATATTTCTGTGGAGGTGTCTAATGGTTTTGACTCTGGATCAATGTTTTGGATTTGGTTTTCTTCAGTAGGAGGACACAAGACTATTGTCATATGTGTCACATATTACTGAAGCATGCATATGACTTCACCTTAATGGCCTTGGTTTTTCAATTGATTAAGAAATAAAAAACTATTACTGTTGCATTTAAAAAATAAAAAAACAACAACAAAGAAACAAACACAAAACATAAATTCAGTTCTATTACATGAACTAGTAGAAATATGTCTCACAAAAAAAAAAAACCTGCCAGTGAGGCTGAAATTGAGAGTAAGAAATTTTTCTAGAAAATACTATACAAAATTCTCAAATGGGGGCATTCCACTTCTCTGTCTCCACCTCCTTTCATTCCTCACTTTTGGATGGTAAGGAGGGTGAAAAATCAATAAAATAGCAAGAATCATAAATCTGTCTTCAGGTGGCTTGCTGACACCAATGACTGGGCAATAAGGTCCCAAAACTGAAAAGGTGACTCTCTTTTCAGTTTTCAGCATGTCTGCTATGCATTAGCCTTGAAAGACTTGAAAATGCATGTTATTACTACCAGCTGGAGCCCATCCCTGGCTTACATACACCATGTTCACAAGACCCAGAGATTTTCTGGAAATACCTCTGCCAACTAGTAAGAAGGGAGCAAGTCACACTGCCATCGGTGTACCTATGCAGCAATTTTTCATGTCCTTCACATGTACCCCAAAAGCTAAAGTGGAATTACAAAGGGAAATCAATTCTCCCTAAATATCCATCAAACCCAATACAGGGTGACTCTCTGAGGTCAATTATTCTTATGTCTCTAAATAATTTTGTGCACAGGGAGTTATACAGCTGTGCACAAAAGCAAAAGTGTAAAATATGTGGGCTAAAGTATGTAAAAGAAGGGAGTTGATAAAAGGTTGGTACTATTTACTTCTCACAGGAAAAAATTTTCTTTGATAGTGTTTGAGCTATGATCTCTTCTGTATGTTCTCTCTGGGTGACTCTGGGAGAACACTGTTAAATACCCTACAGTCAGAGCCCAACTTGAAAGCTCTGTGCAAAGAGCACTGTATGATAAGCTTATCTGAAGTAGATGAAAATAATATGCTTTGAGTCAATGAGTTTCTCTCACTTCCCTTATATAGCATTAGACAGAAATAAAACAAGTAAAGATACTTCTCCAGATAAAAAAGACAATGCTGATTCTTGAAAAATAATTAAGAAAATTAATCTCTTATCACAATCCCTTGCAGCAGAGCACATCTCCCCATACATACAACCACCATACCTAAGATGAATGCATTCCTTCTCTTACTTTCATTAATGTCCTTCTCTGTCTATGGAATATCATGTCTTTCATCACCATGTTACTGTCTTAATAAACTTGGATTTGTTCTGGGAAAGAAAAAAATAGCTACACATAAATAAACTTGAATATTTCTTTATAAATGTATCCCTGATTTACTAATAATGTACAGGACATCTTATTTTAGGAACATAAAGGTTTGTTTATGTTAACTGAGTAATAACTAGAAAGGTATAAAAGTTAATTATTATCTCAGCATAAATTCTAACCATATGTTCAGTTTGGAAGAATTATCAGGAGTAAAATATATGCTGGAAATCCTTATTCTGACACATACCTAAGTCTTTTTAATTAAGAATTTTGTGTCTCTGAGCTATTTGTGCCACTATAAAGTCAAATTCAGTATCTCAGATATTATTTGGGTGAGGGGAGAAGATACTGACACTTACCTCAATTGACTCTTCATTGTAGGATATAAAAATAAGAAAAACAAACACTATCACAAATTTTTCTATTACTTAAATGGAATAGACCACCAGTCTCACCTTATTTAGTAATAGTAACAATTAGAGCTTGAAAAAAAATGTAGTGCTCACCAGTCTGCTTTTTAATTTCAGCTCTCATGTGCATACAATAATGATATTTGAGCAGATAAGTTGATTTAATGTTTCTATTAAATTTACAATGCTAAACAATTTCTTAATTATATTAAAGAAAGAGCTTAGACGTTTTCAATTCTTTCTCCAAGTCCTAGCTATTATTGAAATTATGTTGCGCTATGAAGATGAAGTAGGGCATATTCAGGTAATTATATATTCTGCTAATCTCCATTCTTGGGTCCTAAGGAGACACACAGGTTATTTAAACTCATCAGTTTTTGTTTGAACATACTTTAACATGGATTCTATCCCTTCTGCAGTGCTCCAGATTTTCTTCAGCATTTCACACTCTCTCTCATTGGCCTGTTCCAACTCCATCATAATATTACAGCAAACAAGGGCCTTACACTTTTGTAGCATAACAGGATTACAGGAGGCAAGCCGCTTAATTTGAATCATAACCTCTTGGGTGAAAGTTGAAGTCAAGAACACCTGAGAGACCAGGCCTTTGGCAGAGGCCTCCCGTGCTGTCAGCTTTCTCCCACCAATCAACATTTCATTGGCCGATGCTTCTCCCATGATTCTTGGAAATGTAAGAGTAGCACAGCCATCTGGACTCTGTCCAAAGGTCATATATGGGGTTTGAAACCAAGCCTTTTCATTAGCCCAAACCAAGTCACAAAGAGGTAGTATGGATGCACCTAGTCCAATGGCTGGGCCATTGACAGATACAACAATAATTTTTTAAATGAATGAAAACATTCACAAAGCTCTTAATGGTGTCCACAATTTCAGTGCTCATTCTGTTTCTGTCATTCCTTAAATTCTTCAGAATGTGCCCAAAGTCAAGACCAGAGCAAAAGACACTGCCAGCTGCGCTGAACAACACAAACTTGCTGTCATCCACAGCAGCCCTTTCCAGAGCATTCATGATTTCTTTAATAACTTCTGTATTTAGTGCATTTTTCTCTGTTGATATAGTAGATAGCAATATCTGTGTGAATCCATCGTCTTTCTTTACTACAATGTCTCTGTATCTGTTTGCACTTTCTTTTAACCTTATGGTGAAATACATCCTCTTGATAAAAGGCTGGTCTTTTCTATCATCAATAATCTCTTTTTCCACCTTTCACCCTAGAAACAGATGTATGCCTGTTTGTTGTTCCATTGACTGTTGAAGGGTCCATCAGTACCACTATAGCTTCTTTGTTATCTGACTCTGTGGGCATGAAAGCAGTGACTGAATCAGACATGTGAGGCCCCGCTGGTTGTGTGTGGCTCCTGTTTTCTATTCCATCCTGTTCTGTGTCAGGATCTGATGAAATTCTGATGGGTTTCTCTTCTGCTGCCTTAAAAACCACCGATGATTCCTGAACCGCTGCCACAGAATATAGTTTCTCAGGTTTCAAAATGGCACCAACTTTGCTCTGGCTGTTAACTGGTCTCTGAGGTACAAGTGACTTGATAGTTGAATTTCTCTGCTCTAAATTTTTTGGGTCAGTGAGATATGCAGACGTGATTATTCCGATGTTCGGTCTGGCAACAAAGAACTGGTTGTTTTTGGATTTGTGGTGTTTGCCAGTCAATGTCCTTCTAGGAAAGTTCTTAGAGAAGCTGGATGTGGAAGTTCTGGAAGTTCGTTTTCTGACATTGTTTGAAGAAGTTGTCCTTGTTCTGTTCCATGTCGATTTTTTCTGCTTTTCCATCTGTTGTCTGTTAAAGTCATAAATACATTTTTCACAGTTTGTGAGGTTCTGCTCTGGTTCCCAAGTGTCATCCTCTTTGTCATAACCTTTCCACCGAACCAAATACTCTGTTTTTCCATTTTGATGTTGTCTTTTGTCGATAATATCTTCAACCTCAAATTCCTGGGAAGCCATGAAGAGAGAGACACTTGCTGTGCCAAGCTTTTTTCAGTTGTGTCTCTTCATAGCGACTTCTTTCTGCCTCCAGTGGTTAAAGAGCTGCTATGTATAAATGAGCCTCTCCGTGGACACTTGTGTAGTCAAAGATGTGTGAAGAATCAGTCAAAGAGCCTTAGCCTCTTCACACTTAATCTCTGGTGAGACAGCTTGGACTTGGTCTTATGATGCCAAGATAGCTGGCTAGGTAGCTTTAGGTAAGATTAGCTGAATTCACAGCTTTGTCTCTTATATAGTGCACAAAGCTTGATACATGCCTGTTACTCTTTTGTCGTTGCCATGACAATAATATTGAACGTTCTAAAGTTATGAGATTTTTAAAGTCATACTACCTTACCTGCAACAGCATGAAAATTTATACTTTATATGTGGTCTTGTCACTTTATTTGTTCAGTTCTCAAAATTGTATCTGTAATTATTGTATGTCAAAAACACATGCAAAGCTTTTGTGATAAGTTTTATTAAATGTGTTAGTTTTTCAAATTATTTATAGAACATATTGTGGAGCGACACATTGTTAATGTTTTACCTGTCATAATTGTTTATATATTTGTCTTTTTTAATTTGTATTTTTTATACTGTTATTCAGTGTCTGTGTGTTTTAACTTAAAGTACCCTAGGCAGCATTTTTTAAAGGGCCGTGTGCTAGAGAAAGGCCCCACAATTTATCTGGAAATATAATTTGTCCCTCACTTTTTTTAAGCAACTGTTTTGCACAAAAGTTTCCTGTTTGAAAGATTTTCTTAATTACTTGAAAATTAATCAATTAAATGTATTAATTAAATCTAATTAAGTAAATTATTAATTAATGTAAATATATCTTGTCTACCGCTTTCTGGTCTCTGAGCTCTCAAGTACAATATTATGGATAATATTTGAAAGTTGTTTTTGCATAACTAATTATTTCATTTGCTGCTGTCAAGATTCTTTTGTTTTTGTTTTAAATATCTCAATTATCATGTACGTTGGAGTGTGTCTTTGTGTTTATTATATTTGAAGTGTGTGTTGAGCGTTTGAAGTTGTTTTTTTTAATTTTATTGCATTATAGGTTTTGGGGTACATGTGCAGAACGAGCAAGATAGTTGCATAGGTACACACATGGCAGTGTGTTTTGCTGCCTTCCTCCCCTCACCCACACTTGGTATTCATCCCCAGGCTATCCCCCAGCCCCCATGCTGTCCCTCCCCTTTCCCCCAACAGTCCCCAGTGTATAGTAAACTGGCTCTCTGTGTCCATGTGTTCCCATTGTTTTCACCCACCTATGAGTGAGTATATGCGGTATTTCTTTTCTGTTCTTGTGTCAGTTTGCTGAGAATGATGTTCTCAGATTCATCCATGTCCCTACAAAGGACACAAACTCATCATTTTGATTGCTGCATAATATTCCATGGTGTATATGTGCCACATTTTCCCAGTCCAGTCTATCATCGATGGGCATTTGGGTTGGTTCCAGTTCTTTGCTATTGTAAACAGTGCTGCAATGAACATTCGTGTGCATGTGTCCTTATAGTAGAACGATTTATAGTCCTTTGGATAGATACCCAGTAATGGGATTGCTGGGTCAAATGGAATTTCTATTTCTAGGTCCCTGAGGAATCGCCACACTGTCTTCCACAATGGTTGAACTAATTTACACTCCCACCAACAGTGTAAGAGTGTTCCTATTTCTCCACATCCTCTCCAGCATCTGCTGTCTCCAGATTTTTTAATGATCGCCATTCTAACTGGCGTGAGATGGTATCTCAATGTGGTTTTGATTTGCATCTCTCTAATGGCCAATGACGATGAGCACTTTTTCATATGTTTGTTGGACTCATGTATGTCTTCTTTTGTTAAGTATTTAACATATTTTCACCTGCTTTTTATTAATTATTTTATCCATAATTTTTGTGTTTCTTTAGGTTATTCTACACATTCTTATGAACATTAATTTCAAAATTATTTTCTAGTAAACCACTCACTTGGGATCTCTAGGAAAACTTTCTGTTTGATGTTATTGCTTGTTCCTGGAAAGAGCTGTAGTTTTCATTTTCACTTTATGTTGTTTGATTTTATTAATAGATAAAAGTGCAATTAAACATTAAAATGCTGTTACTTTGAAAATCAGAACAGATTTTTCTGCATTGCTACAAAGGGTTTAAGAATAAAACAATGATTTCCCTTTGTCAGGACATCTGTAATTAGATGAACCATTCAGTGCATAAGTTCTTTTGAGAGTTTTAAGGAAAGTCTTTTCTGCTTTTCCATCTGTTGTCTGTTAAAGTCATAAATACATTTTTCACAGTTTGTGAGGTTCTGCTCTGGTTCCCAAGTGTCATCCTCTTTGTCATAACCTTTCCACCGAACCAAATACTCTGTTTTTCCATTTTGATGTTGTCTTTTGTCAATAATAGCTTCAACCTCAAATTCCTGGGAAGCCATGAAGAGAGAGACACTTGCTGTGCCAAGCTTTTTTCAGTTGTGTCTCTTCATAGCGACTTCTTTCTGCCTCCAGTGGTTAAAGAGCTGCTATGTATAAATGAGCCTCTCCGTGGACACTTGTGTAGTCAAAGATGTGTGAAGAATCAGTCAAAGAGCCTTAGCCTCTTCACACTTAATCTCTGGTGAGACAGCTTGGACTTGGTCTTATGATGCCAAGATAGCTGGCTAGGTAGCTTTAGGTAAGATTAGGTGAATTCACAGCTTTGTCCCTTATATAGTGCACAAAGCTTTCTACATGCCTGTTACTCTTTTGTCGTTGCCATGACAATAATATTGAACGTTCTAAAGTTATGAGATTTTTAAAGTCATACTACCTTACCTGCAACAGCATGAAAATTTATACTTTATATGAGGTCTTGTCACTTTATTTGTTCAGTTCTCAAAATTGTATCTGTAATTATTGTATGTCAAAAACACATGCAAAGCTTTTGTGATAAGTTTTATTAAATGTGTTAGTTTTTCAAATTATTTATAGAACATATTGTGGAGCGACACATTGTTAATGTTTTACCTGTCATAATTGTTTATATATTTGTCTTTTTTAATTTGTATTTTTTATACTGTTATTCAGTGTCTGTGTGTTTTAACTTAAAGTACCCTAGGCAGCATTTTTTAAAGGGCCGTGTGCTAGAGAAAGGCCCCACAATTTATCTGGAAATATAATTTGTCCCTCACTTTCTTTAAGCAACTTTTTTGCACAAAAGTTTCCTGTTTGAAAGATTTTCTTAATTACTTGAAAATTAATCAATTAAATGTATTAATTAATGTAAATATATCTTGTCTACCGCTTTCTGGTCTCTGAGTTCTCAAGTACAATATTATGGATAATATTTGAAAGTTGTTTTTGCATAACTAATTATTTCATTTGCTGCTGTCAAGATTCTTTTTGTTTTTGTTTTAAATATCTCAATTATCATGTACGTTGGAGTGTGTCTTTGTGTTTATTATATTTGAAGTGTGTGTTGAGCGTTTGAAGTTGTTTTTTTTTTTTCCCATATTTGTGGCATTTTTGACCACTGCCTTTTAAATACTCTTCCTGATTTCTTGTCTCTTCTTTAGAACCTCCAAAATGTGTAAGTATGGCTGCTTGATGTTTTCCCACAGGTTTCTAGGCAGTGTTCATATATCTTCAACTCTTATCTTTTTTGTTCTGGAATAATAATTTCAATTAATTGTTCTTTAGGTTTGCTGATATTTTGATCTTTCCTGTACTCAGGCCTACTTTTAATTTTTACAGTGAATTTTTATTTCAGTTGTTTTGTTTTCTCTTTGATTTTTAAGTATTTAACATATTTTCACCTGCTTTTTTATTAATTATTTTATCCATAATTTTTTGTGTTTCTTTAGGTTATTCTACACATTCTTATGAACATTAATTTCAAAATTATTTTCTAGTAAACCACTCACTTGGGATCTCTAGGAAAACTTTCTGTTTGATGTTATTGCTTGTTCCTGGAAAGAGCTGTAGTTTTCATTTTCACTTTATGTTCTTTGATTTTATTAATAGATAAAAGTGCAATTAAACATTAAAATGCTGTTACTTTGAAAATCAGAACAGATTTTTCTGCATTGCTACAAAGGGTTTTGTTTATTCATCATGCAGGCTCTTTTTGGTTCCATATGAAATTCATGGTGGTTTTCCAGTTCTGTGAAGAAATTCAATGGTAGTTTGATGGGGATAGCATTGATTGTGTAAATTACTTTGGGCAGTATAGCCATTTTCACGATATTGATTCTTCCTAACCACGAACATGGAATGTTTCTCCATCTGTTTGTGTCTTCTCTTATTTCATTGAGCAGTTGTTTGTAGTTTTCCTTAAAGAGGTCCCTTACATTCCTAGTGAGTTGTATTCCTAGGTATTTTATTTTCTTTGTAGCAATTGTGAATGGCAGTTCATTCTTGATTTGGTTCTCTTTCAGTCTGTTATTGGTGTATAGGA
>JAKFGQ010001129.1:0-10037 GCA_021498475.1 Saguinus midas | reverse complement strand
TTTGCATTTGCTGAGGAGTGCTTTACTTCCAATTATGTGGTCAATTTTGGAGTAGGTGTGATGTGGTGCTGAGAAGAATGTATATTCTGTGGATTTAAGGTGGAGAGTTCTGTAAATGTCTATCAGGTTTGCTTGTTCCAGGTCTGAGTTCAAGTCCTGGATATCCTTGTTAATTTTCTGTCTGGTTGATCTGTCTGCTATTGACAGTGGAGTGTTAAAGTCTCCCACTATTATTGTGTGGGAGTCTAAGTCTCTTTGTAAGTCATTAAGAACTTGCCTTATATATCTGGTTGCTTCTGCATTGGGTCCACATATATTTAGAATCAATAGCTCTTCTTGTATCGATCCTTTTACCATTATGTAATGACATTCTTTGTCCCTTTTTATCTTTGTTGCTTTAAAGTCTATTTTATCAGAGACGAGAATTGCAACTCCTGCTTTTTTTTGCTCTCCATTTGCTTGGTAAATCTTCCTCCATTTTTTATTTTGAGCCTTTTTGTATCCTTGTGTGTGAGGTGGGTTTCCTGGATACAGCACACCGAAACTTTTCTAAAATTCATATGGAACCAAAAAGAGCCAGAATAGCCAAAGGACTTCTAAGCAAAAGAACAAAGCTGGAGGCATCACACTACCTGACTTCAAACTATACTACAAAGCTACAGTGACCAAAACAGCATATTAGTACAAAACATATATAAATCAATGGAACAGAATAGAGAGCTAAGAAATAAAGCCACACACCAACAGCCATTGACAAAGTCAACCAAGTAAGCTGTGAGAAAGGCCAGTCTTCAATAAATGGTGCTGGGATAGCTGGCTAGACATATGCAGAAGAATAAACTGGACCCTACCTTTCACCATATACAAAAAGTAACTTAAGGTAGATTAAAGATTCAAATGTAAGACTTCAAACTTAGGCAGTGGCTCACGCCTGTAATCCTAGTGCTCCCAAAGTGTTTCATTTCCAATTGAGCTTATTGGGATTTTTCTCTCATCTCTTCTTGGTTAATCTCAGTAATGATCTATTAATTTTGTTTATCTTTTAAAATCAATTTTTTGTTTTATTTATCTTTTATATTTTTTCGTTTAAATTTCATTTAGTTCTGCTCTAATCTTTGTTATTTCTTTTCTTCTGCTGGATTTGGATTTGGCTTGTTCTTGTTTCTCTAGTTCCTTGGGGTATAACCTTAGTTTGTCTATTTGTGCTCTTTCAGAATTTTTGATGTAGGCATTTAATGCCATGAATTTTCCTCTTAGCACTGCTTTTGCTGTATCTCAGAAGGTTTGATAAATTGTGTCACTATTATCATTCAGTTTAATGAATTTTTAAATTTCTATCTTGATTTTATTGTTAACCCAAAGATCGTCCAAGAGTAGATTATTTAATTTCCATGTATTTGTATAGTTTTGAGAATTCCTTTTTGAGTTAATTTTCAGTTGTATTCCACTGTGGTCTGAGAGGATACTTGATATAATTTAATTGCCCTAAATTTATTGAGACTTGTTTTGTAACCTACTGTATTGCCTGTCTTGGAGAATGTTTTATATGCTGATGGAAAGAATATATATTCTACAGTTGTTGGGTAGAATGTTCTCTAATTATCTGTTAAGTCCACTTTTTCTAGGGTATTGTTTAAGTCCGTTGTTTCTTTGTTGATTTTCTGTTTTGATGACATGTCAAGTACTGTCAGTGGAGTATTGAGGTCACCCATTATTATTGTGTTGCCATGTATCTCATTCCTTAGATCTAGTAGTAATTGTTTTATAAATTTGGGAGCTCCGTTATTAGGTGCATATGTATGTAGAATTTTGATGTTTTCCTTTTTGACAAATCATTTTATCACATAATGTCCCTCTTTGTCTTTTTTAAACTATTGTTGCTTTAAAGTCTGTTTTGTCTAATACAAGAATAGCAACTCCTGCTCACTTTTGGTTTCCATTTGCATGGAATATTTTTTCCACTCCTTTACCTTAAGTTTATGTGAGTCCTTATGTGTTAGGTAAGTCTCTTGAAGACAGCAGATACTTGGTTGGTGGATCTTTATCCATTTTGCCACTCTGTATCTTTTTAAGTGGAGCATTTTGGCCATTTACATTCAACATTACTATTGAGATGTGAAGTTCTGTTTTATGTATCATGCTAGTTGTTGCCTAAATACCTTTTTTTATTCTGTTGTTGTTTTTTAGGCCCTGTGAGTTTTATGCTTTAAGGAGGTTCTGTTTTGGTGTATTTTCAGGTTTTTTTCAAGACTTAGAACTCCTTTGTCATTTCTTGTAGTGCTGGCTTGGTAGTGGTGAATTCTCTCACCATTTGTTTGTCTGAAAAAGACCTTATCTCTCCTTCATTCATGAAGCTTACTTATACTCGATACAACATTTTGGCTGACAATTATTTAGTTTCAGGACACTAAAGACAGAAACTCAATTCATTCTGGCTTGTAAGATTTCTGCTGAGAAATCTGCTGTTAATCTGATAGGTTTTCCTTTATAGGTTACCTGATGCTTTTGTCTCACAGCTCTTGTGATTCTTTCCTTTGTCTTGACTTTAGATAACCTGATGAATATGTGCCTAGGTCATGATCTTTTTATGATGGACTTCTCAGGTATTCTTTGACCTTGTTATATTTGAATGTCTAGATCTCTAGAAAGGCCAGGGATATTTTCTTCAATTATTCCCTCAAATATATTTTCTAAATATTTAGATTATTTTTCTTCTTCAGGAACAGCAGTTATTCTTAGGTTTGGCCATTTAACATAATCCTAAATCTCTTAGAAGCTTTCTTCATTTTTTAAATTCTTTTTTTCTTTCACTTTGTCTTATAGGGTTAATTTGAAAGCCTTGAGTTTGAGCACCGAAGTTCCTTCTGCTTATTCTAGTTTTTGTTTTTTTTTGTTATATTCTTTTTTTTTTTTTTAATTTTTATTGCATTATAGGTTTGGGGTACATGTGCAGAATGAGCAAGATAGTTGCATGGTACACACATGGCAGTGTGCTTTGCTGATTTCCTCCCCCTCACCCACACTTGGTATTCATCCCCAGGCTATCCCCCCCAGCCCCCCCCACCGCTGTCCCTCCCCCATTCCCCCCAACAGTCCCCAGTGTATAGTAGACCGCCTCTCTGTGACCATGTGTTCTTATTTTTCTCACCCACCTATGAGTGAGTATATGTGGTATTTCTTTTTCTGTTCTTGTGTCAGTTTGCTGAGAATGATGTTCTCCAGATTCATTCATGTCCCTACAAAGGACACAAACTCATCATTTTGATTGCTGCATAATATTCCATGGTGTATATGTGCCACATTTTTCCAGTCCAGTCTATCATCGTTGGGCATTTGGGTTGGTTCCAGGTCTTTGCTATTGTAAACAGTGCTGCAATGAACATTCGTGTGCATGTGTCCTTATAGTAGAACGATTTATAGTCCTTTGGATAGATACCCAGTAATGGGATTGCTGGGTCAAATGGAATTTCTATTTCTAGGTCCCTGAGGAATCGCCACACTGTCTTCCACAATGGTTGAACTAATTTACATTCCCACCAACAGTGTAAGAGTGTTCCTATTTCTCCACATCCTCTCCAGCATCTGCTGTCTCCAGATTTTTTAATGATCACCATTCTAACTGGCGTGAGATGGTATCTCAATGTGGTTTTGATTTGCATCTCTCTAATGACCAATGACGATGAGCACTTTTTCATATGTTTGTTGGCCCTGTATGTCTTCTTTGTAAAAGTTTCTGTTCATATCCTTTGCCCATTTTTGAATGGGCTTGTTTGTTTTTTCCTGTAAATCTGTTTGAGTTCTTGTAAATTCTGGATATCAACCCTCTGTCAGATGTGTAAACTGCAAAGATTTTTTCCCATTCTGATGGTTGCCGATTCACTCTAGTGACTGTTTCTTTGCCAGAAGCTGTGGAGTTTGATTAGGTCCCATTTGTCTATTTTGGCTTTTGTTGCCAATGCTTTTGTGTTTTGTTCATGAAGTCCTTGCCTACTCCTATGTCCTGAATGGTTTGCCTAGATTTTCTTCTAGGGTTTTTTATGGTTTCAGGACACTAAAGACAGAAACTCAATTCATTCTGGCTTGTAAGATTTCTGCTGAGAAATCTGCTGTTAATCTGATAGGTTTTCCTTTATAGGTTACCTGATGCTTTTGTCTCACAGCTCTTGTGATTCTTTCCTTTGTCTTGACTTTAGATAACCTGATGAATATGTGCCTAGGTCATGATCTTTTATGATGGACTTCTCAGGTATTCTTTGACCTTGTTATATTTGAATGTCTAGATCTCTAGAAAGGCCAGGATATTTTCTTCAATTATTCCCTCAAATATATTTTCTAAATATTTAGATTATTTTTCTTCTTCAGGAACAGCAGTTATTCTTAGGTTTGGCCATTTAACATAATCCTAAATCTCTTAGAAGCTTTCTTCATTTTTAAATTCTTTTTCTTTCACTTTGTCTTATAGGGTTAATTTGAAAGCCTTGAGTTTGAGCACCGAAGTTCCTTCTGCTTATTCTAGTTTTTGTTTTTTTTTGTTATATTCTTTTTTTTTTTTTTAATTTTTATTGCATTATAGGTTTGGGGGTACATGTGCAGAATGAGCAAGATAGTTGCATAGGTACACACATGGCAGTGTCTTTGCTGATTTCCTCCCCTCACCCACACTTGGTATTCATCCCCAGGCTATCCCCCCCAGCCCCCCCCGCTGTCCCTCCCCCATTCCCCCCAACAGTCCCCAGTGTATAGTAGACCGCCTCTCTGTGACCATGTGTTCTTATTTTTCTCACCCACCTATGAGTGAGTATATGTGGTATTTCTTTTTCTGTTCTTGTGTCAGTTTGCTGAGAATGATGTTCTCCAGATTCATTCATGTCCCTACAAAGGACACAAACTCATCATTTTTGATTGCTGCATAATATTCCATGGTGTATATGTGCCACATTTTTCCAGTCCAGTCTATCATCGTTGGGCATTTGGGTTGGTTCCAGGTCTTTGCTATTGTAAACAGTGCTGCAATGAACATTCGTGTGCATGTGTCCTTATAGTAGAACGATTTATAGTCCTTTGGATAGATACCCAGTAATGGGATTGCTGGGTCAAATGGAATTTCTATTTCTAGGTCCCTGAGGAATCGCCACACTGTCTTCCACAATGGTTGAACTAATTTACATTCCCACCAACAGTGTAAGAGTGTTCCTATTTCTCCACATCCTCTCCAGCATCTGCTGTCTCCAGATTTTTTAATGATCACCATTCTAACTGGCGTGAGATGGTATCTCAATGTGGTTTTGATTTGCATCTCTCTAATGACCAATGACGATGAGCACTTTTTCATATGTTTGTTGGCCTCCTGTATGTCTTCTTTTGTAAAGTGTCTGTTCATATCCTTTGCCCATTTTTGAATGGGCTTGTTTGTTTTTTTCCTGTAAATCTGTTTGAGTTCTTTGTAAATTCTGGATATCAACCCTTTGTCAGATGTGTAAACTGCAAAGATTTTTTCCCATTCTGATGGTTGCCGATTCACTCTAGTGACTGTTTCTTTTACCGTGCAGAAGCTGTGGAGTTTGATTAGGTCCCATTTGTCTATTTTGGCTTTTGTTGCCAATGCTTTTGGTGTTTTGTTCATGAAGTCCTTGCCTACTCCTATGTCCTGAATGGTTTTGCCTAGATTTTCTTCTAGGGTTTTTATGGTGTCAGGTCTTATGTTTAAGTCTTTAATCCATCTGGAGTTAATTTTAGTGTAAGGTGTCAGGAAGGGGTCCAGTTTCTGCTTTCTGCACATGGCTAGCCAGTTTTCCCAACACCATTTATTAAATAGGGAATCCTTTCCCCATTGCCTGATTTTGTCTGGTTTATCAAAGATAATATGGTTGTAGATGTGTTGTGTTGCCTCCAATGCCTCTGTTCTGTTCCATTGGTCTATATCTCTGTTTTGGTACCAGTACCATGCTGTTTTGATTACTGTAGCCTTGTAGTATAGTTTGAAGTCTGGTAGCGTGATGCCTCCCGCTGTGTTCTTTTTGCTTAGAATTGACTTAGCTATGCGGGCTCTTTTTTGGTTGCTTATTCTAGTTTATTGTTGAAGTTTTCCAGTACATTTTGTATTTCTCTGTCTACCTCTCATTTCTAGAAGTCGTAATTGTGGTGTTCTTTATGATATTTATTTCTGTGGAGAAGTATTTTATCTATATTCTGTATTGTGTTTTTCATTTCTTTTATTTGGTTTTCACCTTCTCTGGTGCCTCCTTGAGTAGCTTAATAATCAATCTTCTGAATTTGTTATCTGGCAATTCAGAGATTTCTTCTTGGTTTGGGTCCATTGCTGCAGAGCTAGTGTGATCTTTTGGGAGTACTATAAAACCTGTTTTGTTATATTACCAGAATTATCCTTTTGATTCCTTCTCATTTGGGTAGACTATTTCAATGGAAAGATCTGAAACTCAAGACCTCCTGTTCAGATTCTTTTTTCCCACAGGATGATCAGTTGACATGGTGCCTCCCTCCCGCCTTTTTAGGATGGGGCTTCCTGAGAACTGGACTGCAGTGGTTCTTATTGTTCTTCTGGGCCTAGTCACCAGCAGGGTTACTAGGCTCCAGGCTGGTGCTGGAGAACATCTGCAAAACGTCCTGTGACATGTGATCTCTTTAGGTCTTCCAGCCACAGATATGAGCACCTGCTTTGGTCGAGATGGCAGGGTAGTGAGGTAGACTGTGTGAGAGTCCTTGGTTGCAGATATGTTTAGTGTGCTGATTTTCTTGAATGCTGGTTATGCTAGTGGTGAAATTGTCACATGGGCACACCCAGGACCTCTGTTTAGCCAGGATGTTGCAGGTGGTGAACTATCTTGTTTTATCCTTCCTGGTAGCATGGTTATTCTGTCATGAGTTGCTATAATGGCATTCGTTGGTTGGCCTCTAGCCAGGAGGTTGCACTTTCAAGAGAACATCAGCTGTAGCAGTAGAAGGGGAATATAAGTTTGCCCTAAGTTGACCAGGGTAAGTATTCTGGTTCCTTACACAATCAGCAGGGTCATAAAGCTCCTAAGAGCTTATGTCTTTTGTTTTTGGCTATCAGGGCAGGTAGAGAAATATCATCAAATGGGGCAAGGTTAGGTGGGTCTGGGCTCAGACTCCCTTTTGGTGGGGCTTTCTGCAGCTGCTGTGGGGTTTGGGGAATGGTTCTCACACCTACAGAGTTATGTTCCAAAGGGGCTTATGGCTGTCTAGGCTGTGTCATATAGCTCTCCAGGAAAGTGGGGGACACGTGGTAGTGAAAGGCCTCACTAAGCTCCCATGAAGTTCATGAGCTCACTCTCACAATGTCCCTGAGCAGACTTTGTTCCAGGTTATAGGCTTCCTGCTGATAATGCAAGCATGGCCTTTCAGGCCTCATCTCTCCCATCTACCCACACTGTTGGCAGCAGCTCCTGTGCTTGTATCTGCAGCAGTTACCATTTGTTCCCCTAGATTCTGCTAAATATATTTTCCCAAAATTTAGATTTTTCTTCTTACTCAGGAGCAGCAATTATTATTAGGTTTGGCCATTAAACATAATTCAAAATTTATTGGAGGCTTTCTTCATTTTTTTGTTTGCCTTTGTCTGATGGGGTTAATTTGAAAGTCTTGTCTTTGAGCACTGAAGTTCTTTATTCTATCAATTCTAGTTTATTGTTGAAATTTTCCACTGCATTTTTAATTCTCATCTGCCTCTCAATACCAGAAGTTTTAATTGTGGCTTTCTTTATGATATCTATTTCTGTGGAGAAGTTTATTTTTAAATCTCTGTTTTTTTTTTTAATTTCTTTTATTTCACCTTCTCTGGTGCCTCCTTGAGTAGCTTAATAATCAATCTTCTGAATTTGTTATCTGGCAATTCAGAGATTTCTCCTTGGTTTGGGTCCATTGCTGGAGAGCTAGTGTGATCTTTTGGGGTGATATAGAACCCTGTTTTGTTATATTACCAGAATTATCCTTTTGATTCCTTCTTGTTTGGGTAGACTATTTCAATGGAAAGATCTGAAACTCAAGACCTCCTGTTCAGATTCTTTTGTCCCAAGGGGTGATCCCTGTTGTGGTTCTCTCCTGTTCTTTTTAGGATGGGGCTTCCTGAGAGCTGGACTGCAGTGGTTCTTATTGTTCTTCTGGGTCTAGCCACCAGCAGGGCTACTAGGCTTCAGGCTGGTACTCTGGAATGTCTGCAAAGAGTCCTGTGATGTGATCCCTCTTTAGGTCTTCCAGTCATGGATATCAGCACCTGCTCTGGTAGAGGTGGCAGGGTAGTGAGGTAGATTGTGTGAGACTCCTTGGTTGTAGATATGTTTAATGTGCTGGCTTTCTTGAATGCTGGTTATGCTAGCAGTAAAACTGTCACATAGACAGACCCAGGACCTCTGTTTAGCCAGGACGTTGCAGGTGGTGAACTATCCATTTTTTTTCTCCTTCCTGGGAGCAGGGTTATTCTGTCATGAGTTGCTATAATGGCATTCGTTGGTTGGCCTCTAGCCAGGAGTTTGTACTTTCAAGAGAGCACCAGATGCAGTAGTAGAAGGAATATAAGTTTGCCCTAAGTTGTCCAGGGTAAGTATTCTGGTTCCTTACACAATCAGCAGGGTCATAAAGCTCCTAACAGCTTGTGTCTTTTGTTTTGGCTATCAGGGCAGGTAGAGAAATAACATCAAATGGGGCAGGTTAGGTGGGTCTGGGCTCAGTCTCACCTTTGATGGGGCTTTCTGCAGCTGCTGTGGGGTTTGGGGAATGGTTCTCACACCTACAGAGTTATGTTCCAAAGGGGCTTATGGCTGTCTCTTCTGTGTCATGTAGCTCTCCAGGAAAGTGGGGACACGTGGTAGTGAAAGGCCTCACTAAGCTCCCATGAAGTTAATGAGGCCAATCACATTCCCACAGTGCCCCTGCTCAGTCCTTTGTTCCAGGTTATAGGCTTCCTGCTGATAATGCAAGCATGGCCTTTCAGGCCTCATCTCTCCCATCTACCAACACTGTTGGCAGCAGCTCCTGTGCTTGTATCTGCAGCAGTTACCATTTGTTCCCCTAGATTCTGCTAAAGAAAATTTGTGCCCAGTTGAAATTATTACAATTTTAATTGGAAGCTTCTTCCACCCTGAGACCCCTCCATAATTATGCTAGCTGCCTTCCTGAGGGTCCCTTTTAGATATAGTTACTGATGGCTTCCCTGGGCTCAAACTGGAGATTGAGAGTGCCTACAAGGCTCTTCCACTGCTGATTCTACTTTTATATTTTGGCTCTAGGTAAGGTTAAATCCTTCTCCTGTGCAGATTTTCAGATTCCTCAGTGGGAATGTGTGTTTGGAGGCAGGTTTTATGCTCTCACACTTTGGGAACCCAGTTCTTTCACCTGTCCTGCAGAATCTGCAGTGGCATCCTACTTCTTTCAAATGATCTGTGAATTCTTTCAGTTTTCCTGTATATTCCTGCAGTCGTTCTTGGAGCAAAAGTTTAGAGTGTGAGTCTCCACATGCTGTTCTGTCTGTCTAAGTGGGAACTGCATGGTAGCTTTGTCTCCTGTCCACTATCTCCCTCCTCAGAAAACTTTTAAAATTCCTATGGAATCAAAAAGAACAATTAGCTAAGGCTAGCCTAAGCAAAAAGAACAAAGCTGGAGGTATCATGCTACCTGACTTCAAACTACACTGCAGAGCTACAGTAACCAAAACAGCATGGTACTGGTATAAAAAACAGGTACATAAAGCAATGGAACATAATTGAGAGCCCAGAAATAAGGCTGCACACCTACAGCCATTTAATCTTCAATAAAACTGACCAAAACAAGCAATGAAGAAAGGACTCCCTATTCAATAAATGGTTCTGGGATAACTGGATATCCATATGCAGAAGATTGAAACTAGACCCATTTTTATAGCATAAACAAAATCAACTAAGGATGGATTAAATACTTAAATGTGAAACTCAAAACTATAAAAACCCTGGAAGACAAGCTGAGCATTAGCATTCTAGACATAGGAATCCACAAAGATTTCATGACAAAACATGAAGAACAACTGC
>JAKFGQ010001128.1:0-10038 GCA_021498475.1 Saguinus midas | reverse complement strand
CGAACAGGGTTTTGCTACATGCTTTGCAGTATCACTGGCCTCTACCCTCTAACACCATATCCCAGTTGTGAAAACCAAAAATGTCCCCTGGGAGGCAAAGTAGTAACCAGTTGGGAACCAGAACCACTGCTTTGTGGGATCAGAGCAGTAACCATGCTCCCAATCCACGGTTCAGAACGCAGATGAGAGAACGTCCAGCTACGGGGACTGGAGTTGGAGCCAGACCTACAAAAGCTCCTGCATAGGGCTGACCCGTGGCTCAGCCGCCTAGCCTGTACAGATGCCACGTAACTCCAGATCTGGGGACAAATGGAGTTTAAAGGGTAGAACTAGATAGGGTCTTTCAAATTAGGCCAGCTCACCATGTGGACTTTTGACAACATCCAGATGCCTGAAACAACCTCTGTCCTGAAGTAGAATTTCCCGCGGCACCTGATACACAACCTGGGTTTGGACCACTCATTGGGATCAGATCCCACCGGAATAGTGTGTTTAGGATACTCACAAACAGGCTTCAGCAAAGCAGTTCTGAGCAACACTTAGTGTCTGAACTTCTTTATCAGCCTCCATTCCAGCCCACTAGTGAGGACAGAAGCATCACACACACATATCCAGGATCTGCTAACCTGTCCTCATTAGGGAGTCTCCCCAGTACTACGCTCTCCCCACTGTTCTGAGCCTGTTTGCTCTCTGTAATGTTTCCACTTTCCGTCCCACTCCCTAATTCTTCTGTAATGTTTCCACTTTCCTGTGTGCAATTGCAACCAAACAAATGCCCGGAGACTCCACCCCAGAGCAGCCTTCCTTTATTACGTGCAGTATACCTCTTGTCACCAAGGGTGCAGTGCAACACTGCGATCTTTGCTTATTGCAACACCTGCCTTTTAAGTTCAAGTGATTGTCATCCCAATGCCATTCAATTACCTGGTGTTGCAGTTGTCCACACCACCAGGTCCAAGTAACTTACTAATTTTATTTCTCTGTACCTCCAATGTATCTTTATTTGACTTCCACGAAGCAGTCAGAACCAAGAAATAAAATACAAAAGCTGCACACCTGTGCGTGTAATTTTAAGGTACGACCACCTGTACTTCAGTGTAGCGTCCCAATTCTAGTATACGTGTTGCTGAAGTGAGCACATGCCGAACCCAGCTCAGCTTTTTAATGTTTTCTGTTTTTCATTGGGAGCAGACTACGCCAGTTGTCCTCCGAGGCCAGTCTCGAACCTATGACTTCCGCATCCGCTTCCTCGGCATTCTTTGTGTTGGGCCAACAGGCTTGAGCCATGGAGCCCAACCCAAATTGTGTTTTTGTTTTAAAGACAGGATATCAAAGGTTGGTCGGGCGGGTCTCGAAGCCCAACTTTCGTGATCCGCCGCCTTTGATTTTTGCGGCGAAGAATGACAGGCTGCCGTGAGCCACTGCTTTCTGAATGTTAGAATATTTTGTCAAAAATTCAATCAGAGAGACTCTGCCGGGCGCTGCCAGTCACCCAAGAAATCTAAACACTTTGAAAGGCCGAGGTGAGCGAGTATCCTGAAGTTACAAGGTCGAGGTCACGAGGTCGAGGTCAGCCTGTGCATTTTGGTGATAACCCAAATGGAAAGAAAACGAGGTGCCCGGAGACTCCACGCCCAGAAACGCCTTTCTTTATTAGGTGGAGTTTCCCTCTGGTCACCAAGGCTGGAGGGCAACAGTGCGATCTTTGCTTATTACAGCACCAGCCTTTGAAGTTCAAGTGATTTTCATGCCAATGTCGTTCAAGAAGCTGGGCTAGCAGGTGTCCACACCACCAGGTCCAGGTAACTTTCTGTTTTTATTTTTCTGTACCTCCAATTTATCTTTATTTAATTTCCACAAATCAGTCACAACCAAGAAATAAAATACGAAAAGGTACACACCTCTGCGTGTAATTTTAAGCAAGGATCACGCCGGCCTTCTGTGTAGCGTCCCAATTCTTGTGTAGGTGCTGCTGAAAAGAGCACATGGCAGGCCCAGCTAACCATTTTTAGCCTTTTCTGTTTTCTGTTTTTATATGGAGCGGCTACACTGTTTCCTTCGAGGCCAGTCTCGAACCTGTGACTTCAGCAATCGCTTGCCTCGGCATTCTTTGTGCTAGATCAACAGGCTTGAGAAGCGGAACCCAACCCAAATTCTGTTTTTGTTTTACACACAATGCTTTGTTTTAATCACAATGTTGGCCGGTGAGTGTCGAAGTGAAATTTCTGGATATCCGCCCGCCTTGATTTTTGAGGCCAATGAATAACAGGCTGCCGTGAGCCACCGCTTTCTGAATGTTATAATATTTTGTCAAAAAGTAATTCAGAGAGACTCTGCCGGGCGCTGCCTGTAACACATGCAATCTAAGCACTTTGAAAGGCCGAGGTGAGCGAGTATCCTGAGGTCATGAGGTCGAGGTCAGCCTGTGCATTTTAGTGATAACCCACTTCACATATTAACAGAGAAAGGAAAAAGGAAAGGTAATCAGACTGATGAGTGTGTGCAATGGAAACAGAACGAGGTGCCCGGAGAATCGTCGCCCAGAAACGCCTTTCTTTATTTCGCACAGTTTCCCTCTGGTCACCAAGGCTGGACTGCAACAGTGCGATCTTTGCTTATTGCAACACCTGCCTTTTAAGTTCGAGCGATTTTCCTCCCAATGCCGTTCAAATAGCTGGGGTTGAAGTTGTCCACACCACCAGGTCCAGGTAACTTTCTAATTTTATTCCTCTGTACCTCCAATTTATCTTTATTTGACTTCCACAAAGCAGTCAAAACCAAGAAATACAATGCGAATAGCAGCACACCTGTGCGTGTCATTTTTAAGCTACTACCACGCTGGCCTTCTGTGTAGCGTCCCAATTCTAGTGTAGGTGCTGCTGAAGGGAGCACATGCCGAGCCCAGCTCAGATTTTGATGCTTCTGTTTTTCATAGGTAGCAGACTACGCTGTGTCCTCGGAGGCCAGTCTCGAACCTGTGATTTCAGCATCCGCCTGCCTGGGCATTCTTTGTGCCTGACCAACACGCTTGGGCCGCGGAACCAAACCCAAATTGTGTTTTCCTTTTATTTTACTTATTTATTTATTTATTTATTTTGAGGCAAAGTTTCCCTGCTGTTACACAGCGGAGCCCAACCCAAATTGTGTTTTTGATTTATTTTATTTTATTTTATTTTATTTTATTTATTTATTTATTTATTTATTTATTTATTTATTTATTTATTTTGAGGCGGAGTTTCTGTTTTTTACCCAGCGGAGCACAACCCAAATATTGTTTTCGTTTTATTTTATTTATTTATTTATTTATTTATTTAATTTATATATTTCTATTTATTTATTTATTTATTTATTTATTTATTTTGAGGCGGAGATTCCCTGCTTATACCCAGCGGAGCCCAACCCAAATTGTGTTTTCATTTTATTTTATTTTATTTATTTATTTATTTATTTAGAGGCGGATTTTCCCTGCTCTTACCCAGGCTGGATGGCAAAGGCGAGATCTCGGCTCAGCACAACCTCCGCCTCCTGTGTTCATGCAATTCTCCTGCTTCTTCCTTCCGTAGCTGGGATTACAGTCACGTGCCACCATCCCCAGCTAATTTTTGTATTTGTACTAGAGACAGGGTTTCACCATTTCGACCAGGTTGGTCTCGATCCATTGACATCGTGATCCACCCGACTCAGCCTCCCAAAGTGCTGGAATTACATGCTTGAGCCATCGCTACGGCGTGTTTTCGCTTTAAAGACGGGCTTTCTCCATGTTGATCGGCCGGGTCTCGAACAGACAACTTCTCCTGATTTACCCGCCTTTGACCTTTGAGGCGCCTGAATGACAGGATGCTGTGAGCCACTGTGTCGGTGTGTTCTCATGTATTGTTAAAAGAAAACTAGGGAGACCGGGCCAGGATCTGCGATGCACGCCAGCAATCTAAGTAGTTTGGGAGGCCGACGGGCGGGTTCCTGAGGTCAAGAGTTCGAGGTCAGCCTGACCATTCCAATGCAAACCCACTTTACATAATAAGAGAGAGAGAGAGAAAAGGGTAATCAGACTGATGACTGTGTGCAATTGCAACCAAACAAATGCCCGGAGACTCCACCCCAGAGCAGCCTTCCTTTATTACGCAGTATACCTCTTGTCACCAAGGGTGCAGTGCAACTGCGATCTTTGCTTATTGCAACACCTGCCTTTTAAGTTCAAGTGATTGTCATCCCAATGCCATTCAATTACCTGGTGTTGCAGTTGTCCACACCACCAGGTCCAGGTAACTTACTAATTTTATTTCTCTGTACCTCCAATTTATCTTTATTTGACTTCCACGAAGCAGTCAGAACCAAGAAATAAAATACAAAAGCTGCACACCTGTGCGTAATTTTAAGGTACGACCACCTGTACTTCAGTGTAGCGTCCCAATTTAGTATACGTGTTGCTGAAGTGAGCACATGCCGAACCCAGCTCAGCTTTTTAATGTTTTCTGTTTTTCATTGGGAGCAGACTACGCTGTGTCCTCCGAGGCCAGTCTCGAACCTATGACTTCAGATCCGCTTCCTCGGCATTCTTTGTGTTGGGCCAACAGGCTTGAGTCATGGAGCCCAACCCAAATTGTGTTTTTGTTTTAAAGACAGGATATCAAAAGGTTGGTCGGGCGGGTCTCGAAAGCCCAACTTCTCGTGATCCGCTCGCCTTGATTTTTGCGGCGAAAGAATGACAGGCTGCCGTGAGCCACCGTTTCTGAATGTTAGAATATTTTGTCAAAAATTCAATCAGAGAGACTCTGCCGGCGCTGCCAGTCACCCAAGAAATCTAAACACTTTGAAAGGCCGAGGTGAGCGAGTATCCTGAGTTACAAGGTCGAGGTCACGAGGTCGAGGTCAGCCTGTGCATTTTGGTGATAACCCAAATGGAAAGAAAACGAGGTGCCCGGAGACTCCACGCCCAGAAACGCCTTTCTTTATTAGGTGGAGTTTCCCTCTGGTCACCAAGGCTGGAGGGCAACAGTGCGATCTTTGCTTATTACAGCACCAGCCTTTAAGTTCAAGTGATTTTCATGCCAATGTCGCTCAAGAAGTTGGGCTAGCAGGTGTCCACACCACCAGGTCCAGGTAACTTTCTGTTTTTATTTTTCTGTACCTCCAATTTATCTTTATTTAATTTCCACAAATCAGTCACAACCAAGAAATAAAATACTAAAAGGTACACACCTCTGCGTAAATTTTAAGCAAGGATCACGCCGGCCTTCTGTGTAGCGTCCCAATTCTTGTGTAGGTGCTGCTGAAAAGAGCACATGGCAGGCCCAGCTAACCATTTTTAGCCTTTTCTGTTTTCTGTTTTTTATATGGAGCGGGCTACACTGTTTCCTTCGAGGCCAGTCTCGAACCTGTGACTTCAGCAATCGTTTGCCTCGGCATTCTTTGTGCTAGATCAACAGGCTTGAGAAGCGGAACCCAACCCAAATTTGTTTTTGTTTTACACACAATGCTTTGTTTTAATCACAATGTTGGCGGGTGAGTGTCGAAGTGAAATTTCTGGATATCCGCCCGCCTTTGATTTTTGAGGCCAATGAATAACAGGCTGCCGTGAGCCACCGTTTCTGAATGTTATAATATTTTGTCAAAAAGTAATTCAGAGAGACTCTGCCGGGCGCTGCCTGTAACACATGCAATCTAAGCACTTTGAAAGGCCGAGGTGAGCGAGTATCCTGAGGTCATGAGGTCGAGGTCAGCCTGTGCATTTTAGTGATAACCCACTTCACATATTAACAGAGAAAGGAAAAAGGAAAGGTAATCAGACTGATGAGTGTGTGCAATGGAAACAGAACGAGGTGCCCGGAGAATCGTCGCCCAGAAACGCCTTTCTTTATTTCGCACAGTTTCCCTCTGGTCACCAAGGCTGGACTGCAACAGTGCGATCTTTGCTTATTGCAACACCTGCCTTTTAAGTTCGAGCGATTTTCCTCCCAATGCCGTTCAAATAGCTGGGGTTGAAGTTGTCCACACCACCAGGTCCAGGTAACTTTCTAATTTTATTCCTCTGTACCTCCAATTTATCTTTATTTGACTTCCACAAAGCAGTCAAAACCAAGAAATACAATGCGAATAGCAGCACACCTGTGCGTGTCATTTTTAAGCTACTACCACGCTGGCCTTCTGTGTAGCGTCCCAATTCTAGTGTAGGTGCTGCTGAAGGGAGCACATGCCGAGCCCAGCTCAGATTTTGATGCTTCTCTGTTTTTCATAGGTAGCAGACTACGCTGTGTCCTCGGAGGCCAGTCTCGAACCTGTGATTTCAGCATCCGCCTGCCTGGGCATTCTTTGTGCCTGACCAACACGCTTGGGCCGCGGAACCAAACCCAAATTGTGTTTTCCTTTTATTTTACTTATTTATTTATTTATTTATTTTGAGGCAAGTTTCTGTTGTTACACAGCGGAGCCCAACCCAAATTGTGTTTTTGTTTTATTTTATTTTATTTTATTTTATTTTATTTATTTATTTATTTATTTATTTATTTATTTATTTTGAGGCGGAGTTTCCCTGCTTTTACCCAGCGGAGCACAACCCAAATATTGTTTTCGTTTTATTTTATTTATTTATTTATTTATTTATTTAATTTATATATTTCTATTTATTTATTTATTTATTTATTTATTTATTTATTTATTTTGAGGCGGAGATTCCCTGCTTATACCCAGCGGAGCCCAACCCAAATTGTGTTTTCATTTTATTTTATTTTATTTATTTATTTATTTATTTAGAGGCGGATTTTCCCTGCTCTTACCCAGGCTGGATGGCAAAGGCGAGATCTCGGCTCAGCACAACCTCCGCCTCCTGTGTTCATGCAATTCTCCTGCTTCTTCCTTCCGTGTAGCTGGGATTACAGTCACGTGCCACCATCCCCAGCTAATTTTTGTATTTGTACTAGAGACAGGGTTTCACCATTTCGACCAGGTTGGTCTCGATCCATTGACATCGTGATCCACCCGACTCAGCCTCCCAAAGTGCTGGAATTACATGCTTGAGCCATCGCGCCTGGCGTGTTTTCGTTTTAAAGACGGGCTTTCTCCATGTTGATCGGCCGGGTCTCGAACAGACAACTTCTCCTGATTTACCCGCCTTGACCTTTGAGGCGTCTGAATGACAGGATGCTGTGAGCCACTGTGTCGGTGTGTTCTCATGTATTGTTAAAAGAAAAACTAGGGAGACCGGGCCAGGATCTGCGATGCACGCCAGCAATCTAAGTAGTTTGGGAGGCCGACGTGGGCGGGTTCCCTGAGGTCAAGAGTTCGAGGTCAGCCTGACCATTCCAATGCAAACCCACTTTACATAATAAGAGAGAGAGAGAGAGAGAAAAAGGGTAATCAGACTGATGACTGTGTGCAATTGCAACCAAACAAATGCCCGGAGACTCCACCCCCAGAGCAGCCTTCCTTTATTACGTGCAGTATACCTCTTGTCACCAAGGGTGCAGTGCAACACTGCGATCTTTGCTTATTGCAACACCTGCCTTTTAAGTTCAAGTGATTGTCATCCCAATGCCATTCAATTACCTGGTGTTGCAGTTGTCCACACCACCAGGTCCAAGTAACTTACTAATTTTATTTCTCTGTACCTCCAATGTATCTTTATTTGACTTCCACGAAGCAGTCAGAACCAAGAAATAAAATACAAAAAGCTGCACACCTGTGCGTGTAATTTTTAAGGTACGACCACCTGTACTTCAGTGTAGCGTCCCAATTCTAGTATACGTGTTGCTGAAGTGAGCACATGCCGAACCCAGCTCAGCTTTTTTAATGTTTTCTGTTTTTCATTGGGAGCAGACTACGCTGTGTCCTCCGAGGCCAGTCTCGAACCTATGACTTCCGCATCCGGCTTCCTCGGCATTCTTTGTGCTGGGCCAACAGGCTTGAGCCATGAGCCCAACCCAAATTGTGTTTTTGTTTTAAAGACAGGATATCAAAGGTTGGTCGGGCGGGTCTCGAAGCCCAACTTCTCGTGATCCGCCGCCTTGATTTTTGCGGCGAAGAATGACAGGCTGCCGTGAGCCACCGTTTCTGAATGTTAGAATATTTTGTCAAAAATTCAATCAGAGAGACTCTGCCGGGCGCTGCCAGTCACCCAAGAAATCTAAACACTTTGAAAGGCCGAGGTGAGCGAGTATCCTGAAGTTACAAGGTCGAGGTCACGAGGTCGAGGTCAGCCTGTGCATTTTGGTGATAACCCAAATGGAAAGAAAACGAGGTGCCCGGAGACTCCACGCCCAGAAACGCCTTTCTTTATTAGGTGGAGTTTCCCTCTGGTCACCAAGGCTGGAGGGCAACAGTGCGATCTTTGCTTATTACAGCACCAGCCTTTAAGTTCAAGTGATTTTCATGCCAATGTCGTTCAAGAAGCTGGGCTAGCAGGTGTCCACACCACCAGGTCCAGGTAACTTTCTGTTTTTATTTTTCTGTACCTCCAATTTATCTTTATTTAATTTCCACAAATCAGTCACAACCAAGAAATAAAATACAAAAGGTACACACCTCTGCGTAATTTTTAAGCAAGGATCACGCCGCCTTCTGTGTAGCGTCCCAATTCTAGTATACGTGCTGCTGAAGTGAGCACATGCCGAAGCCAGCTCAGCTTTTTTAATGTTTTCTGTTTTTCATTGGGAGCAGACTACGCTGTGTCCTCCGAGGCCAGTCTCGAACCTATGACTTCCGTGATCCGCTTCCTCGGCATTCTTTGTGTTGGGCCAACAGGCTTGAGCCATGGAGCCCAACCCAAATTGTGTTTTTGTTTTAAAGACAGGATATCAAAGGTTGGTCGGGCGGTCTCGAAGCCCAACTTCTCGTGATCCGCCGCCTTTGATTTTTGCGGCGAAGAATGACAGGCTGCCGTGAGCCACCGCTTTCTGAATGTTAGAATATTTTGTCAAAAATTCAATCAGAGAGACTCTGCCGGGCGCTGCCAGTCACCCAAGAAATCTAAACACTTTGAAAGGCCGAGGTGAGCGAGTATCCTGAAGTTACAAGGTCGAGGTCACGAGGTCGAGGTCAGCCTGTGCATTTTGGTGATAACCCAAATGGAAAGAAAACGAGGTGCCCGGAGACTCCACGCCCAGAAACGCCTTTCTTTATTAGGTGGAGTTTCCCTCTGGTCACCAAGGCTGGAGGGCAACAGTGCGATCTTTGCTTATTACAGCACCAGCCTTTAAGTTCAAGTGATTTTCATGCCAATGTCGTTCAAGAAGCTGGGCTAGCAGGTGTCCACACCACCAGGTCCAGGTAACTTTCTGTTTTTATTTTTCTGTACCTCCAATTTATCTTTATTTAATTTCCACAAATCAGTCACAACCAAGAAATAAAATACGAAAAGGTACACACCTCTGCGTGTAATTTTTAAGCAAGGATCACGCCGCCTTCTGTGTAGCGTCCCAATTCTTGTGTAGGTGCTGCTGAAAAGAGCACATGGCAGGCCCAGCTAACCATTTTAGCCTTTTCTGTTTTCTGTTTTTATATGGAGCGGGCTACACTGTTTCCTTCGAGGCCAGTCTCGAACCTGTGACTTCAGCAATCGCTTGCCTCGGCATTCTTTGTGCTAGATCAACAGGCTTGAGAAGCGGAACCCAACCCAAATTCTGTTTTTGTTTTACACACAATGCTTTGTTTTAATCACAATGTTGGCCGGGTGAGTGTCGAAGTGAAATTTCTGGATATCCGCCCGCCTTGATTTTTGAGGCCAATGAATAACAGGCTGCCGTGAGCCACCGCTTTCTGAATGTTATAATATTTTGTCAAAAGTAATTCAGAGAGACTCTGCCGGGCGCTGCCTGTAACACATGCAATCTAAGCACTTTGAAAGGCCGAGGTGAGCGAGTATCCTGAGGTCATGAGGTCGAGGTCAGCCTGTGCATTTTAGTGATAACCCACTTCACATATTAACAGAGAAAGGAAAAGGAAAGGTAATCAGACTGATGAGTGTGTGCAATGGAAACAGAACGAGGTGCCCGGAGAATCGCCGCCCAGAAACGCCTTTCTTTATTTCGCACAGTTTCCTCTGGT
>JAKFGQ010001127.1:0-10041 GCA_021498475.1 Saguinus midas | reverse complement strand
CTCAGGATAATTAAAATTAAGTGTGGTGAAAAAAGGCAGCAACACACTGCCATATTTCATGTACCTAAGTAACTATTTTTGCTTCTGCATATTTACCAAAAACTATAATGCAATAAAAATAAAAAAATAAAAAAACTTTAACCCACAAAAGTACATAACATATCTGTAAAATACAGGGGGAGGCAAGATGGCATCATAGAGGTGACTCAGGATTGCAGCTCTCAGTGAAGGCGCAGAGGGTGAGTCCTAGCCGCATTCTCGGATGTTCCTTTATGCCCACAGAGCGCTGAAAGTCCCAGGTGTGGAGAGACACGGACGCCAGCAGCCGGCTAACGCAGCAGCTCCGCCGCCTCTTCGCCGGTGCGCAGCAGGACCCGCACGGAACTCACTGGTCTGGGTGCCCTGTTAAACCGGCAATCTGAGATTTGAAGGGCAGATTGGCATGTCCATCTGATTGAACGGGACTTGGACAATGAGCCAGACCAGGAGTTTCCTGGGAAGCGTGATCTGAGCTGGGGTAGTGGGCAGCGGCACGGGAGATCGACGGATCCCAGTGCCCTATCGGCAGGCTCCTGGGGCGCCAGTGAGAGAGTCGACCTTTCAGCTTGGGGAGAGGAAGAGAGAGAGAGAGGACGGACTCTGAGGCAGGGAGCTGGGTGATCGGGCTCGGCGGGTCCCACGCTCACGGGGACAAGCAGGGCGGCGACTGGAGGTGCTTGGGGCTGAGAGTTTTGTTGCCGGCATCTAGGACGGTGCAGCCCGGTGAGGGAGGGCGTCCACCATTGCTGACAAGTGCACCCCACTGAAGTACCGCCCAGGCTGACGCAGCCTGCCGTTGCCGAGGCAACCATTCCCACTGTCCCTACCTACTATACAGTGAAACCACAGCCAAGGAACGGGCTTGGCGGAATCAGCGGGAAAGAAGACCCTGTTGAGCTTGACTCTAGTCTGGCACGGTGAAGAGACATGAGAGGTGTAGAATAAGTGGGAGGCCCCAGCGCCCCCGTCCCGCGAGGCGGGCGTCCACTACTCTGATCGTTTTTTCACTGACCCGGTGAGGCGGGGGGGCGAGCCCCGAGGGGCTCTCGCTTCTGGCGCCAAGCGCCCGGCCGCGCGCAATAGACTTTAAAGTAACAAAGATCAAAAGAGACAAAGAAGGTCATTACATAATGGTAAAAGGATCGATACAACAAGAAGAGATAACGATTTTAAATATATATGGACCCAATGTAGGAGCACCCAGATATATAAGGCAAGTTCTTAATGACTTACAAAAGGACTTAGACTCCCACACAATAATAGTGGGAGACTTTAACACTCCATTGTCAATAGCAGACAGATCAACCAGACAGAAAATTAACAAGGATATCCAGGACTTGAACTCACACCTGGAACAAGCAAACCTGATAGACATTTACAGAACTCTCCACCCCAAATCCACAGAATATACATTCTTCTCAGCACCACATCACACCTACTCCAAAATTGACCACATAATTGGAAGTAAAGCACTCCTCAGCAAATGCAAAACAACGGAAATCATAACAAACAGTCTCTCAGACCATAGTGCAATCAAGTTGGAACTCAGAATTCAGAAAATAACTCAGAACCGCACAGCTTCATGGAAACTGAACAACTGGCTCTTGAATGTTGATTGGATAAACAATGAAATGAAGGCAGAAATAAAGAAGTTCTTTGAAACCAACGAGAATGAAGACACAACGTACCAGAATCTCTGGGACACATTTAAAGCAGTCTGTAGAGGAAAATATATAGCAATAAGTGCCCACATGAGAAGAGTGGAGAGATCCAAAATTGACACCCTATCGTCAAAATTGAAAGAGCTAGAGGAGCAAGATCAAAAAAGCTCAAAACCTAGCCAAAGACAAGAAATAACTAAGATCAGAGCAGAACTGAAGGAGATAGAGACAAGAAAAACCCTTCAAAAAATCAACAAGTCTAAGAGCTGGTTTTCGAAAAGATCAACAAAATAGACAGACCACTAGCCAGACTGATAAAAAGAGAGAGAACAACCAAATAGATGCAATAAAAAAGCGATAAAGGAAATCACCACAGATTCCACAGAAATTCAAACCATCATCAGAGAATACTACAAACAACTCTATGCACATAAACTAGTAAATCAGGAAGAAATGGATAAATTCCTGGACGCCTGTGTCCTCCCAAGCCTAAACCAGGAGGAAGCCGAAACTATGAATAGACCAATAACAAGGTCTGAAGTTGAGGCAGCAATTAAACCTACCACACAAAAAAGCCCAGGTCCAGATGGGTTCACAGCTGAATTCTACCAGACACACAAGAGGATCTGGTACCATTCCTTCTGAAACTATTCCAAATAATCCAAAAGAGGAACCCTTCCCAAATCATTTTATGAGACCAACATCATCCTGATACCAAAACCTGGCAGAGACTCAACAAGAAAAGAAAACTTCAGGCCAATATCCATGATGAACATAGATGCAAAAATCTTCAATAAAATACTGGCAAACCGATTGCAACAGCACATTAAAAACTTATCCATCATGATCAAGTAGGATTCATCCGGGGATGCAAGGCTGGTTCAACATCGCAAGTCTATAAATGTAATTCACCACATAAACAGAAGCAAAAACAAAAATCACATGATTATCTCAATTGATGCAGAAGGCATTTGACAAAATTCAACAGCCCTTTATGCTAAAACCCTCAATAAACTTGGTATTGATGGAACATATCTCAAAGTAATAAAAGCTATTTATGACAAACCAACAGCCAATATCATACTTAATGGGCAAAAACTGGAAGCATTCCCTTTGAAATCCGGCACTGAACAAGGATGCCCTCTCTCACCACTTCTATTCAACATAGTACTGGAAGTTCTAGCCAGAGCAATCAGGCAAGAAAAAGAAATAAAGGGTATTCAAATAGGAAAGGTGGAAGCCAAATTGTCTCTATTTGCAGACGACATGATAGTATATCTAGAAGACCCCATCACCTCAGCCCAAAAGCTCCTGCAACTGATAAGCAACTTCAGCAAAGTCTCAGGATATAAAATCAATGTTCAAAAATCACAAGCATTCCTATACACCAATAACAGACTTAAAGAGAACCAAATCAGAACGAACTGCCATTCACAATTGCTACAAAGAAAATAAAATACCTAGGAATACAACTCACTAGGAATGTAAGGGACCTCTTTAAGGAAAACTACAAACAACTGCTCAATGAAATAAGAGGACACAAACAGATGGAGAAACATTCCATGTTCGTGGTTAGGAAGAATCAATATCGTGAAAATGGCTATACTGCCCAAAGTAATTTACACAATCAATGCTATCCCCATCAAACTACCATTGAATTTCTTCACAGAACTGGAAAAAACCACCATGAATTTCATATGGAACCAAAAAAGAGCCCGCATAGCCAAGTCAATTCTAAGCAAAAAGAACACAGCGGGAGGCATCACGCTTCCAGACTTCAAACTATACTACAAGGCTACAGTAATCAAAACAGCATGGTACTGGTACCAAAACAGAGATATAGACCAATGGAACAGAACAGAGGCATCGGAGGCAACACAACACATCTACAACCATATTATCTTTGATAAACCAGACAAAAACAGGCAATGGGAAAGGATTCCCTATTTAATAAATGGTGTTGGGAAAACTGGCTAGCCATGTGCAGAAAGCAGAAACTGGACCCCTTCCTGACACCTTACACTAAAATTAACTCCAGATGGATTAAAGACTTAAAGCGTAAGACCTGACACCATAAAAACCCTAGAAGAAAATCTAGGCAAAACCATTCAGGACATAGGAGTAGGCAAGGACTTCATGAACAAAACACCAAAAGCATTGGCAACAAAAGCCAAAATAGACAAATGGGACCTAATCAAACTCCACAGCTTCTGCGGCAAAAGAAACAGTCACTAGAGTGAATCGGCAACCATCAGAATGGGAAAAAATCTTTGCAGTTTACACATCTGACAAAGGGTTGATATCTAGAAGACCCCATCACCTCAGCCCAAAAGCTCCTGCAACTGATAAGCAACTTCAGCAAAGTCTCAGGATATAAAATCAATGTTCAAAAATCACAAGCATTCCTATACACCAATAACAGACTTAAAGAGAACCAAATCAAGAACGAACTGCCATTCACAATTGCTACAAAGAAAATAAAATACCTAGGAATACAACTCACTAGGAATGTAAGGGACCTCTTTAAGGAAAACTACAAACAACTGCTCAATGAAATAAGAGAAGACACAAACAGATGGAGAAACATTCCATGTTCGTGGTTAGGAAGAATCAATATCGTGAAAATGGCTATACTGCCCAAAGTAATTTACACAATCAATGCTATCCCCATCAAACTACCATTGAATTTCTTCACAGAACTGGAAAAAACCACCATGAATTTCATATGGAACCAAAAAAGAGCCCGCATAGCCAAGTCAATTCTAAGCAAAAAGAACACAGCGGGAGGCATCACGCTTCCAGACTTCAAACTATACTACAAGGCTACAGTAATCAAAACAGCATGGTACTGGTACCAAAACAGAGATATAGACCAATGGAACAGAACAGAGGCATCGGAGGCAACACAACACATCTACAACCATATTATCTTTGATAAACCAGACAAAAACAGGCAATGGGAAAGGATTCCCTATTTAATAAATGGTGTTGGGAAAACTGGCTAGCCATGTGCAGAAAGCAGAAACTGGACCCCTTCCTGACACCTTACACTAAAATTAACTCCAGATGGATTAAAGACTTAAACGTAAGACCTGACACCATAAAAACCCTAGAAGAAAATCTAGGCAAAACCATTCAGGACATAGGAGTAGGCAAGGACTTCATGAACAAAACACCAAAAGCATTGGCAACAAAAGCCAAAATAGACAAATGGGACCTAATCAAACTCCACAGCTTCTGCACGGCAAAAGAAACAGTCACTAGAGTGAATCGGCAACCATCAGAATGGGAAAAAATCTTTGCAGTTTACACATCTGACAAAGGGTTGATATCCAGAATTTACAAAGAACTCAAACAGATTTACAGGAAAAAAACAAACAAGCCCATTCAAAAATGGGCAAAGGATATGAACAGAAACTTTACAAAAGAAGACATACATGAGGCCAACAAACATATGAAAAAGTGCTCATCGTCATTGGCCATTAGAGATGCAAATCAAAACCACATTGAGATACCATCTCACGCCAGTTAGAATGGCGATCATTAAAAAATCTGGAGACAGCAGATGCTGGAGAGGATGTGGAGAAATAGGAACACTCTTACACTGTTGGTGGGAGTGTAAATTAGTTCAACCATTGTGGAAGACAGTGTGGCGATTCCTCAGGGACCTAGAAATAGAAATTCCATTTGACCCAGCAATCCCATTACTGGGTATCTATCAAGGACTATAAATCGTTCTACTATAAGGACACATGCACACGAATGTTCATTGCAGCACTGTTTACAATAGCAAAGAACTGGAACCAACCCAAATGCCCAACGATGACAGACTGGACTGGGAAAATGTGGCACATATACACCATGGAATATTATGCAGCAATCAAAAATGATGAGTTTGTGTCTTTTGTAGGGACATGGATGAATCTGGAGAACATCATTCTCAGCAAACTGACACAAGAACAGAAAAAGAAATACATATACTCACTCATAGGTGGGTAAGAAAAATAAGAACACATGGACACAGAGGTGGTCTACTATACACTGGGGACTGTTGGGGGAAAGGGGAGGGACAGCGTGGGGGCTGGGGGATAGCCTGGGGATGAATGCCAAGTGTGGGTGAGGGGAGGAAGGCAGCAAAGCACACTGCCATGTGTGTGCCTGTGCAACTATCTTGCTCGTTCTGCACATGTACCCCCAAACCTATAACGCAATAAAAATTAAAAAAATAAATAAATAAAATAAAATAAAATAAATACCTTTCTCTTTTCTTGTTCATTCCTTGGTAGAAATATTAAAACAATGATGAAATGGACTAAGAAGATAAAGGACCAAAAGGCAGAAAACGTGAAAAATGTATAAAGTCTCCTCTAACATAAAAAATGGTTTTTATATTGCTCTAAAGTCCTCCTTGTACTTATTACATGTTACTTTTTCTAACCCTTTAAGAAAGCAGAAAATAGATATTATTTTCACTTTTATATGGATAAATTAAACATGCAGAATTATATTTTTACATTCTATATATGTGCAAGCATGGATGAAAATCAGGCACAGGCTAACATAAAACAAATACTTGGCTAACACTGGAAATGAATATGAAATTGTTGGTGTAGCCAGAGAACATGGCATTAAACCAAAGGTTGCTGTCAATCTATTAGCAGAAATAGATGTGAGTGGAAATGAACGAGATATGAATTATAAACTTTCCTGAAAATAAAAAAGCCCATTTTTGAAAAATGTTTCTTTCTTAACATATTCAAAAAGCAACACTATCTCATTCAAGTCAAACTATGTATCTGACCCTTAAAATCTGTTAAAATCAGAAAATATTTAATATTATGAGGACCTAAGGATACCACCAGTTTTTTTTTTTCTTTTTTCTTTTTTAAGATGTAGAACCCATCTAGAATTGCTAACTTTCTTTCTCTGGCTGTTACCAGAGAAGTCAGCCATGTCTGTCTGTCTCTTGACCAGCACACCTCATTTAATAAAAGGTCAGGATGATGACCATAGGCACAACATGATGTCATGTGTTTTCACGGCATCTAGCAAAATATATTCTCACTGGTAAAACTGAACACTAGTTAAAGCATCCACTGTCAATGCCCTTCTCAAGGATCTGCTCGGAGAAGGAAAGATGACTAACCTTACAAGTGTTCACTACACTGAATGTGGTTTTAAAAACATGTGCAACAGACACCACCCAGCTAATTTTTGTCCACCTAATTTTTGTGGGTTTTTTTTTTTTTGAGACGGAGTTTCGCTCATTACCCAGACTGGAGTGCAATGGCGTGATCTCAGCTCACCACAACCTCCGCCTCCTGGGTTCAAGCAATTCACTTGCCTCAGCCACCCAAGTAGCTGGGACAATAGGCGCACACCACCATGCCCTGATAATTTCTGTATTTAATTTTTCTTTTTGAGACGGAGTGTCACTCTTGTTACCCAGGCTGGAGTGCAACGGCACGATCTCGGCTCATTGCAACCTCCGCCTCCTGGGTTCCAGCAGTTCTCCTGCCACAGCCTCCCCAGCAGCTGGGAGTACAGGCATGCGCCATCATGCCCAGCTAATTTTTGTCCTTTTTTTTTTTTTTTGAGACGGAGTTGCCCTCTTGTACCCAGGCTGGAGTGCAATGGCGCGATCTCAGCTCACCGCAACCTCCGCCTCCTGGGTTCAAACAATTCTTCTGCCTCAGCCTCCGGAGTAGCTGGGACTACAGCTTTGCACCTCCATCCCCAGCTAATTTATATACTTTTTTTTTTTGAGACAGAGTTGCACTCTTGTACCCAGGCTGGAGTGCAATGGCGCGATCTCAGCTCACCGCAACCTCCGCCTCCTGGGTTCAAGCAATTTACTTGCCTCAGCATCCAGAGTAGGTGGGACTACAGGTGCACGCCACCTAGCCCAGCTAATTTTTGCACTTTTTTTTTTGAGACGGAGTTTTGCTCTTGTTACCCAGGGTGGAGTGCAATGGTACTATAACAGTAGTACATGACACTAAATATTTTTTAAGACCCATAAAAATTTACTATAAAAATTACTATATAGAATAAGTCTATTGTATGCAGATTAAAAAACAATTAGGAGGTCATGGCACTCCAGGATTAAATGCAGTCAAAAGAGTCTAACCATCCAACAAATGGATAAAATTAACTCACTGAAGATGGTAGGAGAACAGTTACTGGCTGTTAATTTAGCAGTGGTCTGATGTCTGTTCTCATGCTGTTACAAAGAACTCACTGAGACTGGGTAAATTTATAAAGACAAGAAGTTTAATTGACCCACAGTTCCACAGGCTGTACAGGATGCATGCCTGGGAGGCCTCAGGAAACTTATAATCACAGCAGAAGCATCAAGGGGAAGCAAGCACCTTCTTCAGACAAGCAACATAGATGACTGAAATTATTTATGAAGTGCTATATTAGAGTCATAGAATTCAGTATGCACTTTCATCTTCCCTAATATATCAACACAGGTTGACATATTTATGTACAGATATAGATATCTACATATTTATAGAAATTTGAATATGCATGGTTAATATATACACATGAATTTCTTTGCTCTGTCAACAACCCAAGCAAAAACAAGGACATTCATCTTATACACAGATGTTGGGTTCAGGTAATATTTTCAAATATGAGAAACAAGGGCACATAGAAAAAATGGCTGTGTCTAAAACTGGGGCACAGGATACAAAAGATGAGCGTTATACATTTTGTAGTATCAAAAGTATTGATGAGGCTTGTCAAGAAGACACATAAGCCAAGTGAAATTGTTTCCAGGAGACAAAGCTGGAACAAAGTGAGTAGGAAAAAAATATAAAATGTTGTGTAGAATTATAACCCCAAGTATATAATGAATATTCATAGATCTATTCTGACATTTAAAAATAATTTATTTAATAAATAAATGGAGTCAATAGATATATCACACAGATAGACAAATTCCAAATCATTTAATAGATAATACATCCACAATGAGCTGGAACTTAACTCCTCACACCTTTAGTGTGGCCAGTGCATAATGACTTCCTTCAAAAGTGTTTCCTGAAAAAGAAGAAGGTAGAAAAGTGTCTGTTTATATCCTTGACCTACTTTTTGATGGGGTTGTTTTCCTCTTGTAAATTTCTTTAAGTTCTTAGTAGATTTTGGATATTAGCCCTTTGTCAGATGGGTAGACTGTAAAATATTTTCCCATAATGTTGGTTGCCAGTTCACTCTAATGATAGTTTCTTTTGCTGTGCAGAAGCTCTTAAGTTTACTTAGATACCCTTTGTCTATTTTAGCTTTTGTTGCCATTGCTTTTGGTGTTTTAGGCATGAAGTCCTTGCTATGCCTACAACCTTGAGTTGTATTGCCAAGGTTTTCTTCTAGGGTTTTTATGGTGTTAGGTCTTATGTTTAAATATTTAATCCATCTAGATGCAATGTAGTGATTTCTCAAGGATTTAGAAATAGAAATACCATTTGACTCAGCAATCTCATTCCTTGGTATGTATCCAAAGGATTATAAATCATTCTATTATAAAGACACATGCACTCTTATGTTCTTTGTGGCACTGTTTACAATAGCAAAGATCTGGAACCAACACAAATGCCCATCAATGATAGACTGGACAAAGAAAATGTGGCACATATACACCATGGAATACTACAAGTCATAAAAGGATGAGTTAATGTCCTTTGCAGGGAAATGGAAGAAACTGGAAACCATAATTCTCAGCAAACTAACACAAGAACAGAAAACCAAACACCACATGTTCTCACTCATAAGTGGTTGTTGAACAGTGAGAACACATGGACACAGGGAGGGAAGCATCACACACCAGGGCCTGTAGGGAGTGGGAAGGCTAGGGGAGGAATAGCAGGGCATGGGGTGATTGGGGAAGGATAACCTTAAGAAAAGTATCTCATGTAGATGACGAGGGCATGGGTGCAGCAAACCCATCATGGCATGTGTATACCTATGTAACAATCCTACACAATCTGCACATGTACCCCATAACTTAAAGTATAATAAATAAAAAAGAAGAAGAAAGTAGAATAACTTTAAAATGGAGAAAGGTGACAAACATTATCTAACCAGATAATTAAGGTTAACATCAGCAGCAAATTATGTTGATAGCCCATACATTTGATATAATATAAGAATGACATTTTACCTCTTGAATCTTTCTCCTCCCCTGCCAAAAATTATTTCAGCCTAAATGTAGGAAATACAAATCAATAGTTTATAATTTAGGACAGTCTACAAAACAACTAGCCAGCACTTCTGAACACTATGAAGGTAATAAAAGCAAGGTAAGTTAGAGCACTGATACAGCTAAGGATAGTTAGAC
>JAKFGQ010001126.1:0-10041 GCA_021498475.1 Saguinus midas | reverse complement strand
CAGTGAGTTTTCCAAACGGGCCGTGCGAGCCGTGCTGTGCTAGTGTCCCATGTCTCTCCCACACCTGGGACTTTCAACATTCTGTGGGCAAAATGGTCCATCCAAGAATGCAGCTAGGACTCACCGTGTGCGCCTTCACTGAGAGCTGCAATCCTGAGTCACCTCTATTACGCCATCTTGGACCTGGCCTCTATATTACATTTTACACACTGCCATGTGTGTAACTCTGCAACTATCGTGCAAGTTCTGCATATGAACCCCAAAACAAAAATACAATAAAAAAATAAAATTGAAAAAACATGTCAGTTTAACTCTATAGGTTGAATGCACACATTGAAAACCATACGTTTAGATAGCTCCGTTTAGTTTTAGAACAAAATCTTTCTCATTACAGCTTGTATTCCCGTTCACTCAGTATTATCCAAACACATATTTTACTAGAAACGTGTTTCTTACTCCTGAATCTAAAGATAGATAAAAATTAGTTAGTTGAACAATCGCACAGCTAAGCAGATTGAAGGATACATATTTTCTGTGTTTTAGAGGCACTCATATTGCTATAGGGCTATATGAGGGTACTTGGCTGGAAATGGCTGTTTTGAGATTCTGCACAGAAAGCATTTCCAAATTGCTACATAAACACAGTAGTTTAACTCCATAAGTTGAATGCACACATTCACAACCATTCTGTTGGATAGCTTCTTTTTGTTTTTCAAAGCGGATATTTTTCATTAAAGCCTGTACTCCCATTCGCTCAGCATTACCCAAAGGCAGCTTTTAATAGAAATGTGTTTCTAACTCACTGAATCTAAAGATAGATTCAACTCTCTGAGTTGAAAAACACACAGCAGAAAGATTGAAATACGTTTCTTTGTGTTTTAGAGGCAGTCTTACTGCTATTTGTTATATGCTGGGATTTGGCTGGAAATGTCCTGTTTTAGATTCTTTACAGAAAGGGTTTAAAACTGCTGCATAAACACATCAGTTTAACTCTGTAAGTTGAATGCACACATTGAAGACCATTCTGTTAGATAGCTCCCTTTTTGGTTTTAGAACCAGATATTTCTCAATACATGTACTCCATTCACTCTAGAATATCCAAAACAGCTCCTGGAAGAAACGTGTTTCTAACTCACTGAATCTAAACATAGATGTTAACTCTCTGAGTTGAACAAACACACAGCAGAGCAGTTTGTTAGATACGTTTGCTGTGTTTTTAGAGGCAGTCTTACTGCTATTTGTTATATGCTGGGATTTGGCTGGAAATGTGTTTTAGATTCTTTACAGAAAGGGTTTACAAACTGCTGCAAACACATGTCAGTTTAACTCTGTAAGTTGAATGCACACATTGAAGACCATTCTGTTAGATAGCTCCCTTTTTGGTTTTAGAACCAGATATTTCTCAATACAGCATGTACTCCCATTCACTCTGGAATATCCAAATGCAGCTTTTACTAGAAACGTGTTCTAACTTCTGAATCTAAACGATGTTCAACTCTGAGTTGAACAACACACAGCAGAGCAGTTTGTTAGATACGTTTGCTTTGTGTTTTAGAGGCAGTAGTACTGCTATTTGTTATATGCGGGATTTGGCTGAAATGTCCTGTTTTAGATTCTTTACAGAAAGGGTTTACAAACTGCTGCATAAACACATCAGTTTAACTCATAAGTTGAATGCACACATTGAAGACCATTCTGTTAGATAGCTCCGTTTTGGTTTTAGAACCAGATATTTCTCATTACATACTGTACTCGCATTCACTCAGGAATATCCAAATGCAGCTTTTACTAGAAACGTGTTTTTAACTTCTGAATCTAAACTTAGATGTAACTCACTTCGTGGAACAAATGCACAGCAGGGCAGATTGTAGAATTCGTTTCTTCTGTGTTTCAGAGGCAGTCTTACTGCTATTCATTATATGCGGGTATTTGGCTTGAAATGCCTGTTTTGAGATTCTTCACAGAAAGCGTTTGCAAACTGCAGCATAAACACATAAGGTTAACTTCATAGGTTGAATGCACTCATTGACAACCATTCTTTTAGATAGCTCCGTTTGGTTTTAGAACCAGATATTTCTCATTACAGCCTGTACTCTCATTCACTCAGGAATATCCAAATGCAGCTTTTACAATAAACGTGTTTGTAACTCCTGAATCTAAACATAGATGTAACTCACTTAGTTGAACAAACGCAGAAAAGAGAACATTGCAGGATACGTTTCTTCTGTTTTTCAGAGGCAGTCTTACTGCTATTCGTTATATGCGGGTATTTGGCTGGAAATGCCTGTTTTGAGATTTTTCACTGAAAGAGTTTCCAAACTGCTGCATAAACACATGAGTTTAACTCCGTAAGTTGAATGCACACGTTGACAACCATTCTGTTAGATAGCTCCGTTTTGGTTTTAGAACCAGATATTTCTCATTACAGCCTGTACTCCCATTCACTCAGGAATATCCAAACGCAGCTTTTACTAGAAACGTGTTTCTAACTCCTGAATCTAAACATAGATATAACTCACGTAGTTGAAAAAACGCACAGCAGAGCAGATTGTAGGATACGTTTCTTCTGTGTTTCAGAGGCAGTCTTTATTCTTTATTATTTGGCGAAATGCCTGTTTTGAGATTCTCCACAGAAAGCCTTTCCAAACTGCTGCATAAACACATGAGTTTAACTCCGGAATTTGAATGCACACATTGACAACCATTCTGTGAAATAGCTCCGTTTTGGTTTTAGAACCAGATATTTCTCATAACAGCCTGTACTCAAATTCACTAAGGAATATCCAAATGCAGCTTTTACTAGAAATGTGTTTCTAACTCCTGAATCTAAACATAGATATAACTCACGTAGTTGAAAAAACGCACAGCAGAGCAGATTGTAGGATACGTTTCTTCTGTGTTTCAGAGGCAGCCTTACTGCTATTCTTTATATGCGGGTATTTGGTGGGAAATGCCTGTTTTGAGATTCTCCACAGAAAGCCTTTCCAAACTGCTGCATAAACACATGAGTTTAACTCCGGAATTTGAATGCACACATTGACAACCATTCTGTGAAATAGCTCCGTTTTTTTTTTTTTTTTTTTCTTATGTACATAGCAGTTTTATTTGACTTCCAAATACTTCTGTTTTTGGATTGCTGTTAGAGATTATTTTTTTAAGTTTACATTAGAAATAATTTTTTTTTCAAAGAATCAATACAATTGAACAAACTAAATGAACACTTTAGGGAGGAGTTAACAAATTTTTAAGATGTTTTTAAAAACTAAATTAAAATCTACAATCAGTATTTACTTTTTTCTATGAATGTGATAAAGTTCTTTTAAAATAACACTTAGTAGGATGTTTCTGATAAGTAACAGTTAAAAAACAGGTATTTTGTAAGGTTCAATAAACTGAATGTGTGTATTTATGCATAACCTTCACACAGGGATTAGTGGTGACTTATACAAAGATATACGTAAAGAATAAGGGGAAATAAGAATAAGTATATCAGGATTCTTTGCTTCTGCTGACAGAAAACCCTACTTAAACTGGAAATAACCAAGCAAGCAAACAAAAAAAAAGTGAATTTGTTATAACTTCATATTATTGAAAAATAAACAATGGTGGTGGCTTCTGATAAAGCTTTAACCAGTGGCTCAAATTATATAACCAAAATCTGTTTTTCTCTGCGTTTCTGATCTGCCTTCTTTCTGTGTTCAGCATGAGACTACATGAACCCCATTGCCCATTCATTGTTTCAGATTATCTGGAAAGGCTACAGCCTAATTCTTCCATACTTTCAAGTATCACAATTGGCAGACTCCAGATGATACTGAGGCTAAACATGTTTTCTTCTTAAATATTATAAACTACAGAGAGAAGTGTTATTATTTGAAAGGCATTGTCTGTGCTGCCACCTGTTACGAGCTGCAGATCTGCGTATCACAATTGGCAGACTCCAGATGATACTGAGGTAAACATGTTTCCTTCTTAAATGTTATAAGTTACAGAGAGAAGGGTTATTATTTCCCAGGCATTGTCTGTGCTGCCACCTGTTACGAGCTGCAGATCTGCGTATCACAATTGGCAGACTCCAGATGATACTGAGGTAAACATGTTTCCTTCTTTCTTTTTTTTTTTTTAATTTTTATTGCATTATAGGTTTGGGGGTACATGTGCAGAACGCAGCAAGATAGTTGCATAGGTACACACATGGCAGTGTGCTCTGCTGCTTTCTCCCTCACCCACACTTGGCATTCATACCCAGGCTATCCCCAGCCCCGCCTGCTGTCCCTCCCCATTCCCCCAACAGTCCCCAGTGTATAGTAGACCGCCTCTGTGTCCATGTGTTCTCATTTTTCATCCACCTATGAGTGAGTATATGCGGTATTTCTTTTTCTGTTCTTGTGTCAGTTTGCTTGAGAATGATGTTCTCCAGATTCATCCATGTCCCTACAAAGGACACAAACTCATCATTTTTATTGCTGCATAATATTCCATGGTGTATATGTGCCACATTTTCCCAGTCCAGTCTGTCATCGTTGGGCATTTTGGTTGGTTCCAGGTCTTGCTAATCTAAACACAGATGTAACTCACTTCGTTGAACAAATGCACAGCAGAGCAGATTGTAATACGTTTCTTCTGTGTTTAGATGCAGTCTTACTGCTATTTGTTATATGGGATTTGGCTGGAAATGCCTGGTTTAGATTCTTCACAGAAAGCGTTTACAAACTGCTGCATAAACACATGGTTTAACTCTGTAAGTTGAATGCACACATTGACAACCATTCTGTTAGATAGCTCCCTTTTGGTTTTAGAACCAGATATTTCTCATTACAGCCTGTAATCCCATTCACTCAGGAATATCCAAATGCAGCTTTTAAGAAACGTGTTTCTAACTCCTGAATCTAAACATAGATGTAACTCACTTAGTTGAACAAACGACAGCAGAGCAGTTGCAGGATACGTTTTCTGTGTTTTCAGAGGCAGTCTTACTGCTATTTGTTATATGCGGTATTTGGCTGGAAATGCCTGTTTTGAGATTCTTTACAGAAAGGGTTTCCAAACTGCTGCAAAACACATGAGTTTAACTCTGTAAGTTGAATGCACACATTGACAACCATTCTGTTTGATAGCTCCGTTTTGGTTTTAGAACCAGATATTTCTCATTACAGCCTGTACTCCCATTCACTCAGGAATATCCAAACGCAGATTTTACTAGAAACGTGTTTCTAACTCCTGAATCTAAACATAGATGTAACTCACTTAGTTGAAAAAACGCACAGCAGAGCAGATTGTAGGATACGTTTCTTCTGTGTTTAGAGCAGTCTTACTGCTATTTGTTATATGCTGATTTGTGGAAATGCCTGTTTTGAGATTCTCCACAGAAAGGGTTTACAAACTGCTGCATAAACACATGAGTTTAACTCTGAAGTTGAATGCACACATTGACAGACCATTCTGTTAGATAGCTTTTTGGTTTTAGAACCAGATATTTCTCATTACAGCCTGTACTCCCATTCACTAAGGAATATCCAAATGCAGCTCTAGAAATGTTTTCTAACTCACTGAATCTAAACATAGATGTAACTCAGTTAGTTGAACAAACGCACAGCAGAGCAGATTGTTAGAGACGTTTGCTTTGTGTTTTAGAGCAGTTACTGCTATTTGTTATATGCTGATTTGGCTGGAAATGTCTGTTTTGAGATTCTCCACAGAAAGTTTCCAAACTGCTGCATAAACACATGAGTTTAACTCAATTTGAATGCACACATTGAAGACCATTCTGTTAGATTGTTTTGTTTTAGAACCAGATATTTCTCAATACAGCATGTACTCCCATTCACTCTGGAATATCCAAAGGCAGCTCCTGGAAGAAACGTGTTTCTAACTCACTGAGTCTAAATGCAGGTTCAACTCTCTGAGTTGAACAAACACACAGCAGAGCAGTTTGTTAGATACGTTTGCTTTGTGTTTTAGACACAGTACTACTGCTATTTGTTCATATGCTGGGATTTGGCTGAAATGTCCGTTTTAGATTCTTTACAGAAAGGGTTTACAAACTGCTGCAAACACACATCAGTTAAACTCTGTAAGTTGAATGCACATATTGAAGACCATTCTGTCAGATTGCTCCCTTTTTGTTTTAGAACCAGATATTTCTCAATACAGCATGTACTTCCATTTACTCTGGAATATCCAAACGCAGCTCCAGGAAGAAACTTGTCTCTAACTCACTGAATCTTAATGCAGGTTCAACTCTTTGAGTTAAACGAACACACAGCAGAGCAGTTTGTTAGATACGTTTGCTTTGTGTTTTAGACACAGTAGTACCGCTATTTGTTATATGCTGGGATTTGGCTGGAAATGTCCGTTTTTAGATTCTTTACAGAAAGGGTTTACAAACTGCTGCTAATACATGTCATGTTAACTCTATAAGTTTAATGCACATATTGAAGACCATTCTGTTAGATTGCTCCCTTTTCGGTTTAGAACCAGATATTTCTTAATAGAGCATGTACTCCCATTCACTCTGGAATATCCAAATACAGCTCCTTGAAGAAACGTGTTCCTGACTTACTAAATTTAAACGCAAGTTCAAATATCTGAGTTGAACGAACACACAGCAGAGCAGTTTGTTAGATACGTTTGCTAAGTGTTTTAGACGCAGTACTACCCTATTGTTCATATGCTGAGATTTGGCTGAAAATGTCCGTTTTTAGATTCTTTCCGGAAAGGGTTTACAAACTGCTGCAAACACACATCAGTTTAACTCTGTAAGTTGAATGCACACATAGAAGACAGTTCTGATAGATTTCTCCCTTATCGTTTTAGAACCAGATATTTCTTAATAGAGCATGTACTTTCATTTACTCTGGAATATACAAACGCAGCTCCTAGCAGAAACATGTTTCTAACTCACTGCATATATAAATGCAGGTTCAACTCCTGAGTTGAACGAACACACAGAAAAGAAGTTTGTTAGATACATTTGCTTTGTGTTTAGATGCAGTATTACTGCTATTTGTTATATGCTGGAATTTTATTGAAATGTCCTGTGTTAGATTTTTCACAGAATAAGATTACAAACTGCTGAAAACACACGTCAGATTAACTCAGTAAGGTGAATGCACACATTGAAGACCATTCTGTTAGATTGTTCCGTTTTCATTTTAGAGATAGATATTTCTCAATACAGCATGTACCACCATTCACTCAGGATTATCCAAATGCAGGTTTTACTAGAAACGTGTTTCTGACTCCTGAATCTAAAGATAGATGTAACTCACTTAGTTTAACAAGGACACAGAAGAGCAGATTGAAGGATACGTTACTTCTGTGTTTCAGAGGCAGTCTTACTGCTATTTGTTATAATCGGGTATTTTGCTGGAAATGCCTGTTTTGAGATTCTATACAGAAAGCTTTCCAAAGTGCTGCATTAACACATGAGTTTAACCCTGTAAGTTGAATGCACACATTGACACCCAATTTGTTAGATAGCTTTGTTTTGATTTTAAAACCAGATATTTCTAATTAGAGCTTATACTCCCATTCACTCAAGAATATCCAAACGCAGCTATTACTAAAAATGTGTTTCTAACTTCTGAATTAAAGAAAAATATAAGTCAGTTGAACAAACGCACAGCAGAGCAAATTGAAAGATATGTTTCTTCTGTGTTTTAGAGGCAGTCTTACTGCTATTTTTTCTATGCAGGTATTTTGCTGAAAATGCCTGTTTTTAGATTCCACACAAAAAAAGCTTCCAAACGACTACATAAACACATGAGTTTAACTTCATAAGTTCAATGCACACATTGACAACCATCCTGTTAGACAGCTCGGTTTTGGTTTTAGAACCAGATATTTCTCATTACAGCCTGTACTCCCATTCACTCAGGAATATCCAAACGCAGCTTTTACAAAAACGTGATTGAAAACCCTGAGTCTAATGGTACATTTACCTTACTTAGTTGAACAAATGCACAGCAGAGCAGATTGAAGAATACGTTTCTTCTGTGTTAGAGGTAGTCTTACCGCTATTTCTTATATGTGGGTATTTGACTGGAAATGCCTGTTTTGAGATTCTCCACAGAAAGAGTTTCCAAACTGCTGCATAAACATATAATTTTTTTTTGCTTAGAATTGACTTAACTATGTGGGCTTTCTTTTGGTTCCATACAAAGTTCATGGTGGTTTTTTCCAGTTCTTTGAAGAAATTCAATGGTAGTTTCATGGGGATAGCATTGATTGTGTAAATTACATTGGGCAGTATAGCCATTTTCACAATATTGATTCTTCCTAACCATGAACATGGAATGTTTCTCCATCTGTTTGTGTCCTCTCTTATTTTGTTGAGCAGTGGTTTGTAGTTCTCATTGAAGAGGTCTTTTACATTCCTGGTGCGTCATATTCCTAGGTATTTTATTTTCTTTGTAGCAATTTTGAACGGCAGTTCGTTCTTGATTTGGTTCTCTTTAAGTCTGTTATTGGTGTATAGGAATGCTTGTGATTTTTGCACATTGATTTTATGTCCTGAAACTTTGGTGAAGTTGCTTATCAGTTTCAGGAGTTTTTGGGCTGAGGTGATGGGGTCTTCTAGGTATACTATCATGTCGTCTGCAAAAAGAGATAATTTGGCTTCCACCTTTCCTATTGGAATACCATTTATTTATTTTTCTTGCCTGATTGCTCTGGCTAGAACTTCCAGTACTATATTGAATAAGAGTGGTGAGAGAGCACCTCTTGGTCTAGTGCCAGATTTCAAAGAGAATACTTCCAGTTTTTGCCCATTAAGTATGATATTGGCTGTTGGTTTGTCATAAATAGCTTTCAATACTTTGAGATATGTTTTATCAATACCAAGACTATTTATGGGAAAATGTGACACATATACACCATGGAATATTATGCAGCAATCAGAAATCATGAGTTCATGTCCATTGTAAAGACATGGATGAATCTAGAGAACATCATTCTCAGCAAACTGACACAAGAACAGAAAACAAAATATTACATATTCTCACTTATACGTGAGTGAGAAGAATGAGAACACAAGGACACACAGAGAGAGGCTACTACACACTGGGGTCTCTGAGAAGAATGGAAAAGAAACAGCAAGTTGGGGAAGGATAGCCTGGTGAAAACTGCCAAGTGTGGGTGAAGTGGAGAAAGGCAGCAAAACACACTGCCATGTGTGTAACTATGCAACTATCGTGCAAGTTCTGCACATGAACCCCAAAAACAAAAACACAATAAAAAATTAAAATTGAAAAAACATGTGAGTTTAACTCTATAGGTTGAATGCACACATTGAAAACCATACATTCAGATAGCTCCGTTTTAGTTTTAGAACAAAATTTTTCTCATTACAGCTTGTATTCCCATTCACTCAGTATTATCCAAAAACATTTTTTACTAGAAACGTGTTTCTTACTCCTGAATCTAAAGATAGATATAAATTAGTTAGTTGAACAATCGCACAGCTGAGCAGATTGAAGGATACATATTTTCTGTGTTTTAGAGGCACTCATATTGCTATATGGCTATATGAGGGTACTTGGCTGGAAATGGCTGTTTTGAGATTCTGCACAGAAAGCATTTCCAAATTGCTACATAAACACAGTAGTTTAACTCCATAAGTTGAATGCACACATTCACAACCATTCTGTTGGAGAGCTTCTTCTTGTTTTTCAAAGCAGATATTTTCATTACAGCCTGTACTCCCTTTCACTCAGCATTACCCAAAGGCAGCTTTTAATAGAAATGTGTTTCTAACTCCTGAATCTAAAGATAGATATAACTCACTTAGCAGAAAAACATACAGCAGAGAAGATTGAAGGATACGTTTCTTCTGTTTTTAGAGGCAGTCTTACTGCTCTTTGTAATATGTATTTGGCTGGAAATAACTGTTTTGAGATTCTCTACAGAAAGCGTTTCCAAACTGCTGCATAAACACATGAGTTTAACTCATAAGTTGAATGCACACATTGACAACCATTCTGTTAGATAGCTCTTTTGGTTTTAGAACCAGATATTTCTCATTACAGACTGTACTCCCAT
>JAKFGQ010001125.1:0-10044 GCA_021498475.1 Saguinus midas | reverse complement strand
AAAAAAAATCAGAAATGCTGCATTTCTATGCGTGTCATTTTCACTCTTGCCAGCCTTCTTGTACATACTTTTGTCAGTACTGCTAGTGAACATGTCCAGCACCTGCCTATTTTGTTTTTCATTTTATAAATACATGCTGCATCTTTGTGCCAGTATCAATTCTGTGACCTATCTGCCCTTCTTTGCATTAGGTGCTGGGATTACAGGTGAGAGCCCAGCCCAAACCAATTTTTCTTTTAAAGGAGGGTTTCTCTTTTCAGGCAGTCTTGAACTGCAATTCACAATTTTCTGCTGTTGGTTACAGGCTGGAATTCATTTCTCAAAAGGCCACCACCTTGCCTGGCTCACTTTAGTTAATCAAAGTGACTGTGCTGGGGCTGTGACTCATGCCAGCAATCAGCACTTTGAGGCCAGTGGTGGTCACCTGAGGTCAGGAGTTGAGGTCAGCCTGCATCCGGTGAAAACCACCTCACATAAAAAGAAAAAGAAAAAGTAATCAGACAGATGAGTGTCTGCAATTGTAACAAAACAGGTGCCTGGTGACTCCACCCTTCCCACCTTTCTTTATGATGTACTCCTCCTGAGTAGTTAAAATTACAGGCACATGCCACCATGCCCAGCTTATTTTTTTGTATTTTTTTAGTAGAGATGGGGTTTCACCATGTTGACCAGGATGGTCTCGATCTCTTGACCTCGTGATCCACCCGTCTCGGCCTCCCAAAGTGCTGGGATTACAGGCTTGAGCCACCGATCCCGGCCGATGTTTTAAATTCTAATTCTACTATAGAGCAAACCCAGATTGAAAAGCTGAGGACAAGTCATGTGTACTGTTTGTACTGGGAAGCTGCCTTATTAGCAGAGTCTTTGATATACAACAGCAAGTTCTGTTTAAGATGTTTATGCTCCCGGGAGTTTTTCCTAGCGTTCTTCCATTAGATGATATGTACACAGAGCAGTGTTCACAAACTCTGAGTGACACTGACATTAATTTCTAATAATGTTTAGAAACATTTGTAAAATTTCTGACCATTATTAGAAATTAACAATGGGGCACCATCCTTTAGTATACAATATGCATGCTAAATCAATGACCATTATTTGATGCACTATCCCCAAAGAAAAAATATATGGGTCTCAGAGTGAAGGAATGAAAGCCACAATGGCCCCTGTTAACTATCACCCCAGTAACCCACTTCGGGAATGCGTGCTTCCCATTTCCACAATTCTGGGCACCACAGGTGTAGAGAACCCTTCCACCAGCAGATAGAAACTACAGCTGCCAGTTCAACATTTTGGGCACCTTGTGTGCAGGGCCAACAACAACAACAACAAACAGAATAGGGATAATTGCCATCCTGGAAAAGGCACATGGCCCAGTCATCAGGAGGAAAGCTGCTATTACACATTTGAGAAGTGAGCAATCAGCTTAATACCAAGGTGGTTGGCACACATTAGTATTCCATCATCTAATTTTAATCATAAACCCATAATTGCCATAGCCATAGCCTAAGAAAAGTAAACATGAACTTGGTCCCTGCAGGAAGAAAGTTGTGGGCTACCCACAAAGTTAGCATCCTTCTACCATTATAAGAACTAAGGTAAAGGGCTCTAGAATGAATCAGAGAGTTTAGCCTAGAGCTCTGCCTCCTCAGTAGCAGCTGAAATTGCAATTTGTCCTACTAACCTTTTTCCCTTATAACCTTACAAATTTCTCCAAAGAGAAAGTCCCACCAGAGTCCTAAAGGAGCCACCCTGAGAAATTATATGAGACAAAGGGCCACAGAAATATGGAGAAATTGTCATGAATACTGCAGTGTCCAGATCTCTCTGCCCTATTCCCTTCAAGACTCAAGGACGTAAACCCCGAGCTGGGTATGACCTCACTGAAAGAGATTACCCCTTCTCCAGTGAATCCCTACCCAAGTACTGAGGATAAACAACCAGTTTCTCTCCCCAAAGAGGAAGAACTCTGTGAGGCTACTCAAGCTTCAGGGCTCACTTTGGAGTCAGCTGCATCCCTGTTGTGATGCTTCACAGCCCCAATTCTTCCTATGCCCAACCCTAATTCTTTCCTTTCCCCACACCGCAAGTGCTGAGCCAAGTCCACTCCCTAAAAATCATCCTGGGTTGGGCGCGGTGCCTCACGCCTGTAATCCCAGCACTTTGGGAGGCCGAGGCAGGTGGATCACGAGGTCAAAAGATTGAAACCATCCTGGTCAACATGGTGAAACCCCATCTCTGCTAAAAAAAAAATACAAAAACTGGGGAGTACAGCTCTTTCCTTTCCGTCTGGTGGCAGCCATCAGGTAAGCCAAGATGGGTGCATACAAGTATATCCAGGAGCTATGGAGAAAGAAGCAGTCTGATGTCAGCTTTCTTCTGAGGGTCCGCTGCTGGCAGCACACCGCCAGCTCTCCTCTCCACAGGGCTCCCCCGCCCCACCCGGCCTGATAAAGCGGCGCGACTGGGCTACAAGGCCAAGCAAGGTTACATTATATATAGGATTCATGTTCGCCTGGTGGCCGAAACGACCAGTTCCTAAGGGTGCAACTTACGGCAAGCCTGTCCATCATGGTGTTAACCAGCTGAAGTTTGCTCAAGCCTTCAGTCTGTTGCAGAGGAGCGAGCTGGACGCCACTGTGGGGCTCTAAGAGTCCTGAATTCTACTGGGTTGGAAGATTCCACATACAAATTTTTGAGGTTATTCTCATTGATCCATTCCATAAAGCTATCAGAAGAAATCCTGACACCCAATGGATCACCAAACCAGTCCACAAGCACAGGGAGATGCGTGGGCTGACATCTGCAGGCAGAAAGAGCCGTGGCCTTGGAAAGGGCCATAAGTTCCCCCACACTATTGGTGGTTCTCGCGGGCAGCTTGGAGAAGGCGCAATACTCTCCAGCTCCACCGTTACCGCTAATACAAGTAAAGTTTGTAAAATTCATACCTAATAAACAATTTAGGACAGTCAAAAAAAAAAAAAAAATACAAAAACTTAGCTGGGTATGGTGGGGCATACCTATAATCCCAGCTACTCAGGAGGCTGAGGCAGGAGAATTGCCTGAACCCAGGAGGCGCAGGTTGCGATGAGCCGAGATTGCACCATTGCACTCCAGCCTGGGTAACAGAAGCAAAACTCCGTCTCAAAAAAAAAAAAAAAAAGAAGAAAAAGAAAGAAAGAAAGATAGAAAAAGAAACATCCTTCACGCTCATTTCCATCTGAGTCTGTTTTCTGCGGTAGTCAATCTACAACAAATTTTAAGTATCCCTGGCACACTAACAGCAAGAAGTTAATATTGCTATTTTACTTGTGCCATAATTTGTTTATACTTTTGCAGTATTTTTCTCTTAGTGTCATCTAAGAGCAAAGAAAATTCTTCAGTCAAATGTGTTTATACCCTAAGAAGAGCTGTACAATACATAATTATTTTTAAATATATAAGATGTCTTTGATTCCTCTAATATAAATACATGTTTAACATGGCCAAACAATGTTAAGACAAACAGAAAAGAAGAAAATTTGATTATGGAATAAAATATTTGGCTATTTGAAGCAAAGAAATGGCTAGAATGTTAATTGTACTTAATTGTCATATAACCTGAGACTAATCCAATATATCAGAAATCAAGTGACTTCTACACTCTGATCAGATTCTAATACCATCTACTAGGCTTGCTTTCTTGTTTTCTTCTTCCTTTTTTGCTCATCTCTTCAGCTCTGGAATCTGTTTTTAAGCCTGAAATCCCAGTAACTGTACTTTCCTACCCACTGTTATTTGTCTCTGAAACCTGTCTACCATCCTGGATGTGCCTGTCACTTTATTAGCTATCTGCTGACTCGAGGCAGCTGCTGTCTAGTCCTGAAGTGTCTAGCAGTGTCCAGTATCTGCCTTAGACCCCTTGGCCTGGGTAAATTTTATCTCTTCTTAATGGAGAATGCAATAGAGTCACAGCTTACTCCTGGGTTAGGTACTAACATTAGTCTATTAGATGAAGAAAAAATATAGATCACTGATAATACTCTTGCAAATCTTATTAGATAAAAAGAAAATGTATTTCAAAAATGCCTCATTGCTATTTTTTTCAGCATTAGAATCAATCACCATGAAATGTTTGATTTTCATGTAAGGTAATATGTTATTCAAATCAGTTCTGTGTTTTTTTTTGTTTGTTTGTTTTCAGCTTCATAAACATATTTTATTTGCATTTTCTCTAAAATAGCATGTACTTCTTAAGGCTTACACAAATATCTCAAACATAAACAAAATGTGAAAAGGAAAAAGCTTCTCTTCCTATTCCCTAAACTTTCTTCTCTCTTAAAAACAAAAATGGCACTGACGTTAATCCCTCATCTTCCATAGCCAATTAATGCCAGTAGCCAAGTTCTGCCAATTGTACTCTGTAAACTCGGTTGTTTCTCTCAAAACAACACCTTTTTCCCCATGAGGCTACTATTTGGTGTTGTCATTACAGATGGCCATGATTTTTTTTTTTTTTTTTTTTTTTTGCCTAGATGAACAAACTCCTAAGTGAACATCCCTTTCAAATCTTGCCTTCCTCAAATTCACCTTTCACAAAGCACATCTGATCTGGCCTTTCATTATAAACTTCTCAGTGTTTTCCCCTTATCTTTAGAGTTAAGTTAAAACCAAAACCTTAACATAGCTTACCAAAAAACCTTTGATAGTTTCATATTGCCTGCCTCTTAAGCTTCAAGAAATGATTTTATGTTTGTATGCAAAGAATACAGTGGAATATTTTAAAAGGGGTGATTAAGGTTGGGTTTCCCCAGAAGCAAGACTAAGATCTGAGTGAAAGTAGATGATATGGGAGGTGACTCAGGTGATGCCAGACACAGAAAGTTCTTAGCTGGGCATTGCAAGTGCTTGCTTGCCATGGGACAGCAGTTATGAGTGGGAACTAAAGTGCCTAAGGGAGATGGTGGGGCACCACAGCCTCTGCTGCAAGGGTTATAAATAAAAGGAGTCTTTCTCGGGGGAAAATAATCAGAGCAATGAAAGCTCTTGAAACTATATAGCATGAATAATCATTGAAGAAATAAAGAATGTTCTGCCTAGAAAAAAAGAAATATGTAATCAGAAATTTCACTTTCCACTTAAGAACACAGTTAACCTTTATTAAAGAAAAATGAAAAGCAAATCACTTGGACATAAAAGTTCTTCTATTTAGTCAATTTTTATATTGTAATTATTTGACCTTTTCTGATAAAAGGAAATATGAGATACAGAATATTTATGACCTAGGAGTGACCCAAAAAGCTACACATATTTGCTAACTTAGACTTAGACTTAATTTTAGACTTTAGTTTAACTAAGTCTAGTTAAACTAAAGTCTAAAATTAAATTAAATTTGGAGAACTGTAGTCAGTATTAAATGATACATTCATGGAATGCATAATGATCAAATCAGGTTATTGATCAGGTATTTAGGATATTCATCACCTCAAATATTTATCATTTATTTGTGTTGGGAACATTTCAAATCTTCTCTTCTAGCTTTTTTTTTTTTTTTTTTTTGAGATGGAGTTTCGCTCTTGTTACCCAGTCTGGACTGCAATGGTGCGATCTTGGCTCACCGCAACCTCCGCCTCCTGGGTTCAGGCAATTCTCCTGCCTCAACCTCCTGAGTAGCTGAGATTACAGGCACGTGCCACCGTGCCCAGCTAATTTTGCATTTTTAGTAGGACGGGTTTCACCATGTTGACCAGGATGGTCTCAATCTCTTGACCTCATGATCCACCTGCCTCGGCCTCCCAAAGTGCTGGGATTACAGGCTTGAGCCACCACGCCCGGCCTCTTCTAGCTATTTTGAAATACATGTCATTAATTATAGTCAACATATTGTGCTATCAAACACTGGTATTTATTTCTTCTGTATGTTTGCAACCATTAACTAACCTCTCTTTATCTCCTCCCACACAGATAAACCCATCCCAGTCTCTAGTAGCCATCATTCTACACTCTACCTTCATGAGGTCAGCATTTTAGTTCCCACATATGAGTGAGAACATGTGGTATTTGTCAGTGTCTGCCTTATTTTTCTTACCATAATGGCCTCCAGTTCCATCCACATCACTGCAAATGAAAGGATTTTATTCTGTCTTATGGCTGAATAGAATTCCCTTGTGTAGATCAAAGATTTAAACATAAGACCTAACACCATAAAAACCCTAGAAGAAAACCTAGGCAATACCATTCAGTACATAGGTGTAGGCAAGGACTTCATGACTAATACACCAACAGCAATGGCAACAAAAGCCAAAATAGACAAATGGGACCTACTTAAACTCAAGAGTTTTGCACAGTAAAAGAAACAATCACCAGAGTGAACCGGCAACCAACAGAATGGGAAAAATTTCTGTAAGCTACCCATCTGACAAAAGCTAATATCCGAACCCTTCCTCAGAACTACTTTCATGTGACTCTGTTCCACTCTTTCATACTCTTTCTGTTTATATTTTCCCCACTTTCATGTTCCCAACCATTTTAATCTCAGTGCATGACTGATTTTCAGCTTTGCTATTCTATGTGAGCACGGACCACAAAGACACTTCCAATTTGTTTAGCTACTAGATGATAATACAGAATAGAGGAATAAACATAACATTCAATTTATATAACTGTATTAGCCTTTTACAAATCAGATCAAACATGGCAATGAACTCTCACCATCCATCTTTTGGATTAATATTATAAGCAAATCTATTCCTCTGGGCAGACATTAAACATGAGAGAAATTAACAAAGCTGCACTAATACAATCACAATGTCAATAATTTATAATCTGAGAAAAGGAACTGGTAAACCACATTTTAATTATACAGGTTCATCATGACACATTACTTATGTGACATTTTAAAAATTGTTCACGGTCGGGTGCGGTGGCTCATGCCTATAATCCCATCACTTTGGGAGGCCAAGGTGGGTGGATCACGAGGTCAAGAGATCATGACCATCCTGGTCAACAAGGTGAAACCCATCTACTAAAAATACAAAATTAGCTGGAGCATGGTGGTGCACCTGTAATCCCAGCTACTCGGAAGGCTGAGGCAGGAGAATTGCTTGAATCCAGAAGGCAGAGGTTGCAGTGAGCTGAGATCATGCCATTGCACTCCAGTCTGGGTAACAACAGTGAGACTCCATCTCAAAAAATAATAATAAAATAAAATAAAATAAAATTTGTTCACACAATAATTAATCTGGACAAGAAAGTTGTAATAAATCATGACCAGATAAATTATACCAGCATACTTTTCTGTCAGTGTATTTCTTCCTAGCCTACCAGACATTTGTAAGAATATCCCTGGGGTCAGATATATTCATACTCAATCATTTACCAAGCTGTACAAGTCTAGTTAAACTAAAACTTCTAAAATTAAATTAAATTTGGAGAATTATAGTCAGTATTAAATGAAAAACTTTTCTGCTGTTTTTTCCATTCAGTGTAATATATAAAGAATAAAGACTGCTTTCATATGAAGATGAATGGATGGATGGATAGATGATAGATAGATAGATAGATAGATAGATAGATAGATAGATAGATAGATAAATTGATCAGATGTGTTTTGTGAGCCTGAATCTAGAAAGGCCACCTAACCAGATTATGTATAGATGATGTAAACTTCTGCATTTTTTGGAATTGTTTAACATACTTTAATTAATTATGAAATAAAGCATTACTAGACTACTAGCAAAAGACAAATATTTTTTAAATTGTAATTTTGAATCTCTTCAGATGTGTATGAGTTTATAATGCATGTTTGGAAGCTCCTGGTTTTAAAGTTCTGCCTTTTCCTCCTTACTCAAAACAACAAAAGAAAGAAAAAGGGAAAAGAAATGTAAACATGTAGAACAGCTTTGATTTCAAAGATGGCTGCCAAAATCACTATCTTCTTTCTACAGAAGTTTGCAACCAAAATATTAACAGTACTTCTGACAGTTTTTAAAGCCTCCCAAAGAGCATTTATACTGACAGAATAACTGCCTACAAATTTTGAAATCCTGACCTACAAAAGAGGATTAATTTCTGTATGGCCCACAAGATGGATTTAAGACAAAAGCAGGAGAAGGATTTTCCACTAAAAAGATAGAGGAAGAAGAAAAGGAGAATCAAATCAGTGCTGTGTTTAAATACAAAATCCACTTAGCTACACAAGATGTTGACAGTTTAAAAGGCATGAGAAAGGCCATTCCTGTCAATTGAAGAACTCACTGGAAGATTCCCAGCATGACTTAAGGATTACTTTTCCTTGATCTTTTTCTATGGAGAATATGTCACATAATTCTTTGTAATTTATTTACCAACCTGCTATTTGTGTATTTTTATCATACATGTAATACTTTGATACATTCATGGAATGTATCATGATCAAATCAGGTTATTGATCAGGTATTTAGGATATTCATCACCTCAAATATTTATCATTTATTTGTGTTGGGAACATTTCAAATCTTCTAGCTATTTTGAAATACACATTGTTAATTATAGTCACCCTAATTTGTGCTATTGAACACAGGTATTTACATCTTCTAACTAATGTTTTCAACCATTGACTAACCTCTCTTTATCCCCTCCAACACAGTAAACTCATCCCTGTCTCTAGGAACCATCATACACTCTACCTTCACGAGGTCAGAATTTTTAGCTCCAACATACAGAGTGAGAACATGTGTTACTTGTCAGTCTGCCATTTCTCTTACTTTAATGGAAAGTCCAGCATCCATGTTGCTGCAAATAAAAAGATTTTTATTCTCTCTTATGGGTGAATAGAATTCCCTTGTATATATATACCACATATTTCTTTACATTCATCTGCTGATGGACATGCAGATTGACTTGATATTCTAGCGACTGTGAACAGTGCTGCAATAAACATGAATGCAGGTCTCCCTCATATACCGATTCCTTTTCAGAGAGAAATACCCAGGAATGGGATTTCTGGATCATATGGTAGTTCCATTGTTAGTTGTTTGAGAACTCTCTATACTGTTTACCTTCATGAGCTGTACTAAATTACATCCCATCAACAGTATGTAAGAGTTCCTTTTCTCATCCTTCAAAGCACTTTCTGTATTTTTAATAATAGCTCTCCTATATAAGATGACAATGATTATTAGTGAATGAGCATTTTCTCATAGACCTGTTGGCCATTTATACAATTCTTATAAATTAAAAACACATACAATATAACCAGGTAAGTTAGGCATAGATATGATAAACGGATTGACACCTTGGGAAGTGGCAGGACCTGACCTTTGCAAAATGCTGTATCTTCCTGAACCCTTCCTCCAGAACTACTTTCATGTGACTAACTCTGTTTCACTCTTTCATACTCTTTCTGTTTTAAAAATTTCCTTTTACTTTCGTTAACCACTCCATTTTAATCTCAGTGCATGACTGATTTTCAGCTTTGCTATTCATGTGAGTACTGACCCCAAAAGACTTCCAACTCTTTAGCTACTAGATGATAATACAGAATAGAGAAATAAATATAACATTGAATTCATATAACTGTATTAGCCTTTTACAAATCAGATTGACCATGGCAATAACTCTCACCATCCATCTTTTGAGCTATTAATATTATAAGCAAATCTATTCCTCTGGGCAGACATTAAACATGAGAGAAATTAACAAAGCTGCACTAATACAATCACAATGTCAACAATTTATAATCTGAGAAAAGGAACTGGTAAACCACATTTTAATTAAGAGGTTCATCATACACATTACTTATGTGACATTTTAAAATTTGTTCACAATAATTAATCCAGACAAGAAAGTTGTAATAAATCAAAACCAGATATATTATATCAGCATACTTTTCCTCAGCATATTACTTTCTAGCCTACTGACATTTGTAAGAATATCCTGGGGATAGATTCATACTCATTCATTTACCAAGTTGTACAAGTAAAAATATATTACTTAATATGTTACCAATGAGAGAACAAGTTAGACAGTAAACAAATAAATAGCTGAAAATATTACTATGTATTCATGAATTTTATATTTGCTTCC
>JAKFGQ010001124.1:0-10044 GCA_021498475.1 Saguinus midas | reverse complement strand
GTCTGATTCCGTCATTTTGTCACATTCATTCTCCATCCGTCTTTGTTCCCTTGCTGGTGAGGAGTTTTGGTCCTTTTCTGCAGGTGAGGTGTTTTGGTTTCGGTGTTTTCTCCTTCTTGCGCTGGTTTCTTCCCATCTTTATGGATTTATCCGCCTGTCATCTTAGTATTGGCTGATTTTTCAATTGGGTCTCTGTGTGGACACTGAGATTGTTGATGATGAAGTATTTCTGTTACTTAGTTTTCCTCTAATGATCTATCCTCTCTGCTGTATGAGTGCTGAGGTCCACCTTTCTTTGTGTTATAAACAATTCAATTATATATTTTAGTTATTTTTATTTTTGAGACAGCATATCACTGTGTTTCCCAGGCTGGAGTGCAGTGGCATGATCTCTGCTCACTGTAATCTCTGCCTCCCAGGTTCAAGCAATTCTCCTGCCTCAGCCTCACAAGTAGCTGTACTGCATGTACAGGTACCCACCATCATGCCTGGCTAATTTTTGTCTTTTATTTTTATGTTTTTTTTTTTAGTAGAGACAGGGTTTCACCATGTTGGCCAAACTGGTCTTGAACGCCTGACCTCAAGTGATTCTCCTATCGGCCTCCCAAAGTGTTGGGATTACAGGTGTGAGCCACCATGCCTGGCCATTCTATTTATTTTAAATGTACAATACGTTATTGTTGACTATAGTCACCCTGCTGCACTATCAAATAATAAATCTTATTTATCCACTATATTTTTGTACCCATTAATCATCCCCACTCCCCAAACACACTACCCTTCCTTGTGTCTGGTAACTATTCTTCTACTCTCTATCTCCATGAGTTCAATTGTTTTAAGTTTTTAGCTGTCACAAGTAAGTGAGTACATGTGAAGTTTTTCTTTCTGTGACTAGCTTATTTCACTTAATATAATGACCTCCAGATCCATCTATGTTGTTGCAAATGACAGGACCACATTCTTCTTTATGGCTAAATAGTACTCCATTGTGTATATGTACTACATTTTCTTTATCCATTAATCTGTTGATGGATACTTAGGTTGATCCTAACTTTTGGCTACTGTGCTTCAATAAACATGGGAGTGCAGAAATATCTTTAATATGCTGATTTCCTTTTTTGGGGGTATATACTTAGCCGTGGAATTGCGGGGTTGTATGATAGTTCTATTTTTGGCTTCTTGAGGAACAGCCAAACTGCTCTTCAAAGTGGTTATACTAATTTACATTCCCACCAACAGTGTACAAGGGTTCCTTTTTCTCCACATTCTCACCAGCATTTGTTATTGCCTGTCTTTTGGATAAAAGCCATTTTATTATAATTGGGGTAAGATCATAGCTCATTGTAGTTTAGATTTGCATTTCTCTGATGATCAGTGAAATTGAGCACGTTTTCATATACCTGTTTGCCATTTGTATGTCTTCTTTGTAGAAATGTCTGTTTAAACCTTTTGCCATTTTTAGGTTGGATTATTATATATTTTCCTATAGAGTTGTTTGAGCTCCTTATGTATTCTGGTTATTAATCCCTTGTCAGATGAGTAGGTTGCAAATATTTTCTTCCATTCTGTGAGTTTCCTTTGCTGTACAAGCTTTCCTTACAAGTTTCCTTTGCTGTACAGATTGTTTCCTTTGCTATACAGAAGCTTTGTAACTTGATATGATCCCATTTGTCCAGTTTTGCTTTGGTTGCCTGTGATTATAGGGTATTACTCAAGAAATTCTTGACTACCCCAATGTCCTGGAGAGTTTCCCCAATATTTTCTTCTAGTAGTTTCATAGTTCGAGGTTTTAGATTTAAGTGTTTAATCCATTTTGATTTGATGCTTGTTTATGATGAGAGAGATATGGTGAGAGATATCCAGTTTTCATAGCATCATTTTTTGAAGAAACTGCTTTTTCCCCAGTGTATGTTCTTGGTAACTTTGTCATAAATGAGATCATTGTAGATGTATAGATTTGTTTCTGGGTTCTCTGTTCTGTTCTGTTCTGTTGGTTTTTATGTTTCTTGTTCTGCCAGTACTATGCTGTCTTGTTTACAATAGCTCAGTAGTACAACTTGAAGTCAGGCAATGAGATTTCTCCAGGTCTGTTCCTTTTGCTCATGATAACTTTGGCTATTCTGGGTCTTTTGTGGTTCTATATTAATTTTAGGATTGTTTTTCTATTTCCGTGAAGAATGTTGTTGGTATTCTGATAGAAATTGCATTGAGTCTGAAGATTGCTTTGGGTGGTATGGACATTTTAACACTATTCATTCTACCAATCCATGAATATGGAATGTCTTTTCTTTTTTTGTGGAAAAAAATTCTTGCATCAGTGTTTTATAGTTTTCATTATAGAGAGCTTTCACTTCTTTGGTTAAATTTATTCCTAGGTATTTAATTTTATTTACAACTATTATAAATTGAATTACTTCCTTGATTTATTTTTCAGATTGTTCATTGTTGGTAATAGAGATGCTCCTGATTTGTGTATCCTGCAAGTTTACTGAATTTTTTTTATCAGTTCTATAGTTTTGTGATGGAGTCTTTAGTTTTTTCCAAATACAAGCTCATGTCATCTGCAGACAAGGATAATTTGACATTGCTAAACATCTCACATGTGAAAATGTAGAGTGATGGCTGAAAGAACAGAGAGATCATGCTGATAGTAACATTCTTATCATGCTTGTGGGCAATAAGAGTGATCTACGTCACCTCAGGGCAGTTCCTACAGATGAAGCAAGAGCTTTTGCAGAAAAGAATGGTTTATCATTCATTGAGACTTCTGCTCTAGACTCTATAAATGTAGAAGCTGCTTTCCAGACAATTTTAACAGAGATTTACTGCATCGTTTCTCAGAAGCAAATGTCAGACAGAGGGGAAAATGACATGTCTGCAAGCAACAATGTGGTTCCTATTCATGTTCCACCAACCACTGAAAACAAGCCAAAGGTGCAGTGCTGTCAGAACATCTAAGGCATTTCTCTTCTCCCTCAGAAGGCTGTGTATAGTCCATTTCCCAGGTCTGAGATTGAAATATATTTGTAATTCCTGTGTCACTTTTATGTTTTATTACTTCCTACTTATGAATTTTTCCATGTCTTAAGTCTCTTGATTTTAGCTTTATAAAATCATACACTTGTCCCAAATGACTGCAGCTTTTTTTTTTTTTTTCCATGCTATGGCTTCACTAGCCTTAGTTTAATAAACTGAATGTTTGGATTCCTAAAAAAAAAAAATTTCTAATTGCTAGAAAATTTCCTTTTTAGTTTGTTTCTCTTTTCTGATTGTTCTAGCTAGGACTTCCCATCCTATGTTGAACAACAGTGATAAAACTGGGCATGCTTGCCTTGTTCCAGATCTTAGAGAAAAGGCTTTTTAGATTTTCACCATTCAGTATGATACTAGCTATGAGTCTGTGGCACATTACTTTTATTGTGTTGAGGTCTGTTCCTTCTATACCCAGGTTTTTTAGGGTTTTTATGATTAAGAGATGTTGAATTTTATCAAATGCTTTTTCAGCATTAATTGAAGTATGGTTTTATATGTGATATGATGTATCACATTGATTTGTGTATGTTGAGCCATCCCTGCATGCCTGGGATAAATCTCACTTGGTCATGATGAATGATCGTTTAATGTGTTGCTGAATTTGATTTGTTAGTATTTTGTTGAGGATTTTTGCATCAATGTTTATTGGTGATATTGACCTTTAGTTTTCCTTTTTTGATGTGTTATTGTCTGGTTTTGGTATCAGGGTAAACGGCCTTCATTGAATGAGTTAAGTATTCTCATGCCTGTAATCCCAGCACTTTGGAAGGCCGAGGCGGGTGGATCACGAGGTCAAGAGATCGAGACCATCCTGGTCAACATGGTGAAACCCCGTCTCTACTAAAAATACAAAAATTAGCTGGGCATATGAGGCTGAGGCAGGAGGTGCCTGAACCCAGGAGGCGGAGGTTGCAGTGAGCCGAGATCGTGCCATTGCACTCCAGCCTGGGTAAACAAGAGAGAAACTCCGTCTCAAAAAAAAAAAAAAAAAAAAGCAGGAAGTATTCTCACCTCCTTTAGTTTTGGAATAGTATGAGTAAGATTGCAATTTGTTCTTTACATATTTGGGAGAATTCAGCAATAAAGCAATCAGGTCTTGGGCTTTTCTTTGCTGGGAGACTTTTATTATGGCTTATTGGTCTGTTCAGATTTTGGATTTCTTCATGGCTTAATATTGGCAGATTTTATGTGTCTAGGAATTTATTAGTTACTTCTAGGTTTTCCAACTTATTGGCATGTAGTTGCTGATAGTAGCCTCCAATGATCCTTTGAATTTGTATAGTTTTGGATACAATGTCTCCTTTTTCTTCTTTGATTTATTTATTTGGGTTTCTCTCTTTTCTTCTTGATTAGTTGAGCTAAAACTTTGTTAATTTTGTTTATCTTTTAAAACATCAACTTTCCATTTTGTTGATATTTTGTATTTTTGTTCAATTTATGTATTTCTGCTCTGATATTTGTTATTTAAGAGCATATTGTTTAATTTTCATGAATTTGTACAGTTTCCAAAATCCCTCTTGTTATTGATTTGTAGTTTTATTCCATTATTTTCAGAAAGATACTTGACATAATTTCAATTATCTTTTTTTTAAAATCTTTAAAGACATTTTGTGGACTAACATATTGTCTATCCTTGAGAATTATTCATGTGCTGAGAAGAATGTGTATTCTGCAGGCATTGGATGAAATGTTCTCTAAATATCTATTAGGTCAATTTGATCTAGTACAGATTAGGTTCCAATGTTTCTTTGTTGATTTTCTGTCTGGATGATCTGTCCAATGCTGAAATTGAGGTGTTAAATTTTCCAACTATTATTGTATTGGGATCTATTCTCTCTCTAGTTCTAATAATATTTGCTATACATATCGGGTGCTCAATGTTGAGTACATATATATTCACAGTTGTTTTATCCTCTTTCTGAATTGACCACTTTATTATTATATAATGCCCTTCTTTGTTGCTTTTACAGTTTTGTCTTGAAATCTATTTTGTCTGATGTAAGTATCGCTACTCATGCTATTCTTATAAATTTTTTTGGTTTCCATTAACGAAATGTCATTTATCATCCCGTTATTTTCAGTCTATGTATGTTTTATGGGGAAGTATGTTCTTAGAAGCAACAGATTATTTGGTCTTTTTATTTCTATCCTTTCAGCCATTATTCCTTTTTATTGAAGAATTTGGTCCATTTACATTCAATGTTATTATTGACAAGCAAGAGCTTAATCCTGCCATTTTGTTATTTGTTTTCTGGTCGTCTCTTCCTTCTTTCCCTTCTCCCTGTTTTCCTTTTTAGTGAAAGTGATTTTCTCAGGTGGTATGTTTTAACTTCTTGCTTTTATTTTTTGTGTATCTGTTGTATGTTTTTGATTCATTACTGTGAGGTTTCAAATAATATAACCCACTATTTTAAACTGGTGACAACTTAATATTGATTGTGCAAATAACAAAATAACAAGCAAAGAGTAAAGATATGAACACTACTTTATCTCCTTGCTTTTAATTTTTTATTGTTTTATTTATCTTATACTGTCTATGTTTGAAAAGTTGTAGTTATTATTCTTATTGGTTCATCATTTAGTCTTTTTAATCAAGATATAGTTTACACTACAATTATAATGTTATAATATTCTGTATTTTTCTGTGTGTTTGCTATTATTAGTGAATACCTTAAAATGATTTCATATTACTCATTTACCTTCTTTTTTTTCAGACTGAAGAACTCTATTATTTCTTATTGGGCAGGTCTGCTGTTGATAAAATCCTTCAGCTTTTGTTTGGAAAAGTCTTAGTTTCTCCTTCATAGTTCAAGGATATTTTTTCTGGATATACTATTCTATGGTAAAGGTTTTTTCCTTCAGCATTTTGAATATGTCATGCCACTTACTGTTGGCTTGTAAGGTTTCCACTGAGAAGTCAGCTGCCAGACATATTAGAGCTCTATAATATGTTATTTGTTTCTTTTCTTGTGCTGCTCTTAGGATCATTTTTTAATCCTTGATCTTTGGGAGTTTGATTATTAAATGCCTTGAGGTAGTCTTCTTTGACTGCTTGGTCAAGATACCAATGATATCAAATTTGCTTGGTATCCTATAACCTCCTTGTGCTTGAATATTGATATGTTCCTAGGTTTGGGAAGTTCTTTGTTTTATCCCTTTGAATAAACTTTCTACCCCTATTTCTTTATTCACCTCCTCTTTAAGGCAAATACCTCTTAGATTTGCTCTTTTGAGACTATTTTCTAGATCTTCCTTCTTTTTTATTCTTTTTTTTGTCTCCCGTGACTGTGTATTTTCAAATAGACTGTATTCAGACTTACTAATTCTTTCTTCTGCTTGATCATTTTGCTACTGAGAGACTATGATGCATCATTCTTCAATAGACCAATTTCCTGTTCAGCACCAAATTTCTGCTATGTTCTTTTAAATTGTTTCAATCTCTTTGTTAAATTTATCTGATATGATTCTGACTTTCTTCTCTGTTATCTTGGATTTTGCTGAGCTTCCTTAAAATAGCTATTTTGAATTCTCTGTCTGAAAGGTCATATATCTCTTCCTCTCTGAGATTTGTTACTGGTGTATTTAGTTCATTTAGTAAGTTAATATTTTCCTGAATGTTCTCGATGCATCGGATGTTCTTCAGTGTCTGGGCATTGAAGAGTTGGGTATTTATTGCAGTCTTCATGGTCTGTGCTTGTTTGCACCTGTCCTTCCTGGGAATGCTTTCCACGTACTCAAAGGGACTTGCATGTTGTGATCTAAGTCTTTGGTCACTGCAGCCATATCAGCTTTAGGGCACACCCTAAGCCCAGTAATACTGTGGCTGTTGTAGACTCAGAGGTACCACCTCAGTGGTTTTGGGTGAGATCTGAGAGAATTCTCTGGATTGCCAGGCAGACATTTTGCTTTCTACCTTTGCTTTCCCCAATGAACAAAAATCCCTGTCTCTATGGTGAGCTGCCTGGAGCTGGGAAGGGTGACACAGCATCCTGTGGTGACAACCAGTGGGACAGTGCTGGGTCAGACCTGAAGCGGCACAACACTGGGTCTCAACAAAGGCCTGCAGTGACCACTGCCTGGCTACTGCCTATGTTTACTCGAGGCTCAAGAGCTTCCACAACCAGCAGGTGGGAAATCCAGCCAGGCTTATTTTCTTCCTTACAGGGCAGTGAGTTCTCTCTGGCTGCTGGTGGGTCCAGAGATATCATTCAAGGGCCAGGGCCTGTAGTTGAGAACTTTAGGCATCCACCTAGTGCTGTATTTTACTGTGGCTGAACTGGACCCAAGCCACAAGACAAAAGTTTCTCTAATCTTTCCTCAAGCAGAAGGTCTCTCCTTGTGGCCACCCCTACCCCAGGAGCCCACTTGGTGCTCTGCCCCACTGTGGCCAAGTTGGTACCCAAGGTGCAAGACAAAGTCCGCTTTACTTTTCCTTCTTTCCTCAAGCAGAAGCAGTCGCTTCCTAGAGCCACCACAGCTGAGAATGTGCTGGGTCACAGCTGAAGCCAGCATAGCTCTGAGTCTCACCCAAGGCCCGAAGTGAGTACTGCCTGGCTACTCTTAGTTTATTCAGGGCCCAAGGGGTCTTTAGTTAGCAGGCAATTAATTTCACCAGGACTAGAGTTTTCACTTTAACACAAGGGGTTCCCTTCTCCCTCAGGATGTGTTTAGAAATATCTGGGAGCTGGGGCCTGGAGTGGGGGCTGTAGGACTCTGCCTGGTGCCCTATCCTACTGTGGCTCATCTGGTTTCCAAGTTGCAAGGCAAAGTCCTTACCCTTCCCTCTCCTCTCCTTGAGTACAAAGAAGAAGAATCTCCTGGAGCTGCAAGCTGCACTGCCTGGGGTTTGGAGAGAGATGACACAAGCACTCCCCTGGCCACAGCAGCTGGTATCTCACTTGGTCATATGCACTTCAAATCAGCTGGCTCCAAGCCCAACATAGCACCAGGAATTGCCCCGGAGTTGCAATCCTTGTGGTCTAGACTGCCTTTCAAGTTAATTTAGGACCCCAGAGCTTTTTAGCCCATGGTGGTGGGTCTTGCTGGAACTCAGGTTCTGACTTCTGGGATGGACAATTTGCCTCTCATTAGGGCTGGTCTAAATGCTCCCTCTGTGGGTGCCAGCTGAGTTCTGTCCCATGTTGCTTTCCTCTGTGACAGGGCAGGACCTAGTTCCAATGTGATGTTCTACAATCACTGTGCTCTCCCTCCCACAAGTGCACAGATTTTTCTCTCCATGCCATACCATTGCTGCTTGGGAAGGGGTGGCATAGACAATTCAAGACTGTCTTTCCTACCCTCTTCAGTTTCTCTTTCCTTAATATGATGTTAAAACCAGGTACTGTGATCCCTCACCTGATTTTTGGTTCTTTATTGTATGGATAGTTGTTCAATTTGTTGTTCCTGCAGTGGGGGAGGATCACAGGAGGCTTCCATTTGGCTATTTTGTTCCACCACCTCAAGGTTTTTTTTTTTTCTTTTTATCACAGAAGTAGTTGTTATATATAATTGGTCCTGATTCTTGATCTTCCATCCCTGTTACGATACCCAATTATTCTAATATGTGTGTCTTTATAGTACATTTTGGTATTGACCTACTGCACAATGATGTTTTGATGAACAATGGACCATAATGTGATGGTGGTCTCATAAGATGATAATGGAGCTGAAAAATTCCTACAGCCTAGTGATATAGTAGCTGTCTTAACATTGTAGTGTAATGTTAGTTATGTCTTTGTGCTGACGCTGATGTAAACAAATCTATTGTGCTACCAGTTATATGAAAGTATAGCAGATACAATTATATATGGTACATTATTGATAATGATAATAAATCATCATGTTACTTGTATATGTATTTAGTATATGATACTTTTATTGTTACTTCAGAATATACTTTTCCACTTACTAAAACAGCCTCAAGCAGGTTCTGCAGGAGGTATTCCAGAAGAGGGCATTGTTATCACAGGAGATGACAGCCAGGGGTTGGGAGGTGATGACACAAGCACTCCCCATGTTCTGCCACTGCACACCTCACAGTCAGATAGGATGTGAAGGTGGCAGACAGTGATATTGATGATCCTGACCCTGTGTAGGCCTAGAGTAATGTGTGTGTTTGTGTCTTAATTTTGTAAAATTTAAAAGAAAAATAATTTAAAATTAGAAAAAAGCTCTTTAAAGTATCTTTGTACAGCAAGTGCAAATGTTTATAAACTCTATAATAGTGTACAGTAACATCCTAGGCGCCATTTACTCACCACTCACTGACTCAGTCAGAGCAACTTCCAGTCCTGTAAGCTCCATTTATGGTAAGTACCCTATACAGGTGTACTATTGTTTATCTTTTATAGTATGTTTTTACTGTACTTTTCTACATTTAAATATGTTTAAATACACAAATATTTATTGTGTTACAATTGACTATAGTATTCCATACAATAAATGCTGTACAGGTTTGTAGCCTAGGAGCAACAGGCAATACATACAGCTTAGGAGTGTGGTAGCTATGCCATCTACATTTGTGTAAGTACACTCTTGTACAACAAAATTGCTTAATAATGCATTTCTCAGAATATATCCTTGTCATTAAGCAATCTGTAACTGTATTTAGTAAAACATAAAGATATTACACATCTTTTATTATGCTATTAAGCGTCTTTTAAAATAATTAGTCAGTTATAGCTTGTTTATTCTTTCAAATGAACATTGAAATCATTGAGTTTACTTCTTAAGCATTTCATTGGTATCTTTATTTAAATTGCCTTATGTTTATGATTTTAAACATACTAATAAACAGGTTTTCTTTTTGGGCCTCAGTGAAGTTTGGTAGTTTTCATTATATAAGGCGTTTTGCATTTCTTATTAGGATGTTTCTTATGTATTGCATTGTTTCTGATTATTGTTGAAGATGGAACTTTTTCCTGTTAAATTTCTTAAGTGACTACTGTTGAGATCTATGTCTATATCTATATCTGTATCAATGTCAATATCTATATCTATATTGTTGACTTT
>JAKFGQ010001123.1:0-10045 GCA_021498475.1 Saguinus midas | reverse complement strand
GGCTTGCTAGCGTTGGTGTCTCCCACACCTGAAACCTTCAACGCTCTGTGGGCATAAAAGGAACATCCGAGGATGCGGCTAGGACTCACCCTCTGCGCCTTCACCGAGAGCTGCAATCCTGAGTCACCTCTCTGACGCCATCTTGCCTCCACACAAATCAGTAGTACTGTGTTTTAAATTTTGGCTTCCAAATATTTGTTGTTAGTGTATAGAAACACAATTGATACTTATGTGTTGATGTTATATGCTGTGGTGGTTGCCAAACTCAGTAATGTGGTTTGTCCGTGTCCTCATCCAATCTCATCTTGAATTGTACTTCCCATAATCCTCACATGTTGTAGGCGGGACCTGGGAGAGGTAACTGAATCACAGGAGCAGTTACCCTCATGCCGTTCTTGTAATAGTGAGTGAGGTCTCATGAGATCTGATGGCTTTATAAGGGGCTTTTCCTTCTTTACTTGGCACTTCCCTCTCCTGCCGCCATATGAGACAGGATGTGTTTGGTTCCCCTTCCACCATGATTGTAAGTTTCCTGAGGCCTTTCTAGCCATGCAGATCTGTGAGTCAACTAAACCTCTTTCCTTTATATTACCCAGTCTTGGGCAGTTCTTTATAGCTGCATGAGTACAGACTAATACAATCAATTATTAGTGTTAGGATATTTCTTGGAATTTTTTACATAGAGAGTCATATTATCTAGTAATAGTAGCAGTTTTATTTCTTTCCTAGTTATTGTGACTTATTTTTTGGCTTTATTTTGGTGGGCAGAAATTCCAAAGTTACAACGACTAGGAATGGTGACAGTAGACATTCTCATCTTAGCTTTGATCTTAGGTGGGAAGCATTTACTCTTTCACCACTACGTGTGATGTTAGCTGCAGTGTTTTTGTAGATGCCTTTTATCATGTTGAGGTAGTTCTCCTTCATTATTAATTTGCTGAATATGGACTCTGAGCTGACGAGTCCCGTGGTCTGCCTATCGCAGGACTGTACAGGTAAGGAGTTAAAAGAAAACTTTTTTAAATAGTCATGTTTAAAACAACTAATTTTGTTATACGGAAATACACGATGTACCCCAAACGCAGAAACAGTTCTTCTCTTTGAAGCAAACTGTTTTAAAATTGTCTTAGGCCTGGTGGGCGTGCCAGTGATCCTTTTAGGTTTCCACCTTGACGGAGAGAATTTCCAGGTGGTCTCTCCTCTCTGGAAGGAAGTTTCAGATAATCCGATGGGTGGGGACTTTGGCTTTGTCTCCCTGGGGCCCTGGTCGATTGCTTGTTGCAACTGCCTGGGAGGCCACGGCGGCCCCACTGTGCTGTGATGGGGAGGGATCCATTCTCCTCCCCGCTCCTGTTCCCGGCGATCCCAGTCCGTTCCGGGTTGACACTCTCTGTTGGCAGGCAGACTTCGGGCATCCCCTAGCGACCACTGTTACTCTGAAAACCGAGGCCTCACGGAGGAAGAAGGCGCTCTGAAAACCGAGGCCTCACGGAGGAAGAACGCTCAGGCCGCCTGCTCACAGCCCGGGGCAACTGTGTCTTGTCCGCTGCCCCCGCCCCCCCCCCCATCTCCACGTTCCGCCTCCCTTGTTGCCTAGGCAATCGCTGTTCCGACCACTGGGTCTCATTGTCCTTGATCAGATAAAAGGAGAGGCTAAACTTTGTTTTGCTGGAGATTGGATTGATTTTTATCCACTCAACCTGAGAGTTACAGTGTACTATGTAGATTGACTGTTTTTGGTGGAGCCAGTTTAGTTTACATCGGTTTTTACAATGTGAGAAATCATATTTTGTTCTGTCATTTTTTCTTAATAGCGTTTCCTAAAATTTTTACTTTTGCAACCTGACTAATAAGTATTCCTGACTGCGTTGGCTATTTTTGCCATAGAGGACAAAATTAATCCTCCGGTTATATTACTGTGTGGGTTTTTTCCCTTTAAATTAATTTTTGTCACAAAGGGCCCTTTCTCTGACTTTTCCCTAACTCTTTAAGTTATATTATGCAGTTGAAAATCCATGGATGCCTCCAAGAACACTTCATATGTTCTTGGAAGTACTAAAGAAAATGGACCTGAGAAACCTAGCCCTACCTCAAGTTCATGTCACTTTTGTCATTTGTTTTGTTTTCCAGTTTTTAATGCACAAGATAGCAGTAACAACACCCAGTAACAATTACAGGATACTTGTAAGAATCATAAATCACTTCGATAAGGATCTTCTGTTCAGTATGCATTTCTGAATTTTTAGTCATAGGAAGTTAGTGCTAGGTATAATTTCGGGTGTCTAGTGTGGACATATTATTATCTAAAGTAATTGTTGTCTTGATGTGAAATAAAAGTGCTTTAACTTCAAAGGAAAGTTCCACACAATTATATAACTATTGCTATTCTAGGAATATTATCAGGGTATTAGTAATATTAGTAAAAGAATTAGAAAGCTTAAGCAACTAGCCTTTGGAAAGTTAAAAAAAAAAAGAATAAATAGGCCAGGCGCGGTGGCTCAAACCTGCCTGGGAGGTTGTGGCGGGTGGATCAGAGGTCAAGAGTTCGAGACCAGCCTGGTCAACATAGTGAAACCCTTGCCTCTACTAGAAATACAAAATAGTGAGCGGGCCGTGCTGGTGCGTGCCTGTAATGTAGTCCAAGCTGTTTGCTCACTCGGGAGGCTGAGGTAGGAGAATCGCTTGAACCCAAAGTGGGCAGAGGTTGCAGTGAGCCTGGGCGATAGAGAAAGACTGCTTCTCAAAAATATTAGAATAAGGCAGGGCGCAGTGGCTCACGCCTGTCATCTGAGCACTTTGGGAGGCCAAGGTGGTGGATCACCTGAGGTCAGGAGTTCAAGACCAGCCTGGCCATCATGGAGAAACCCCATCTTTAGAAAAAAAAAAGCCCCCCACACACACTCACACTAGAATAGAATAGAACAGAATAGAACAGAACAGAATAAAATAGAATCGAACGAATGAATGAATGAATGAGCGATCTTTCGGGAACAAAGGAAAACAAAGAAAACCCATGGTGACACAAACCTATGCTTCTCGCCTTTCAAGGCAGCAATGACGCTACAAATTATGTGTGATTTCTTGTTTTTCGACATTTAATTTAACGTTATTATTATTGTTGTTGTTGTTGTTGTTTTTGAGACGGAGTTTCGCTCGTTACCCAGGCTGGAGTGCAATGGCGCGATCTCGGCTCACCGCAACCACCGCCTCCTGGGTTCAGGCACCTCCTGCCTCAGCCTCCTGAGTAGCTGGGATTACAGGCACGCGCCACCATGCCCAGCTAATTTTTTGTATTTTTACTAGAGACGGGGTTTCACCATGTTGACCAGGATGGTCTCTATCTCTTGACCTCTTGATCCACCCGCCGCGGCCTCCCAAAGTGCTGGGATTACAGGCTTGAGCCACCACGCACGGCCAAGCTTGCTCTGTTTTAGACACCAAACAAACTCGATCATCTGTTACTTGCATGTTTTACACACGAGTTTCCATCAGAATGCCTGTATTTGAGAACCACACGTGCCTTCATAGGGTCAGCGAGGTAAAGCTTCTCCCTCAGCAGGCAGCGTGGCTGAACTCCTCCCAGGTCTGATACTGCGCATCGTGGCCTGGAGTGCAAAAGTAAACAGAAGCAAGGCCACAGAACCCGGCTCAGCAAACTACCTAGAGTCGCCAATGGATGCAAAAGTCAGAAGGTCTTATTTTCTAGAAATTCATGAGGCCTTCTTCTTCTTCTTCTTCTTCTTCTTCTTCTTCTTCTTCTTCTTCTTCTTTGAGACAGAGTTTCACTCTTGTTACCCAGGCTGGAGTGCAATGGCGTGATCTCGGCTCACCACAACCTCCACCTCCTGGGTTCAGGCAATTCTCCTGCCTCAGCCTCCTGAGTAGCTGGGATTACAGGCACGCGCCACCATGCCCAGTTAATTTTTTGTATTCTTAGTAGAGACGGGGTTTCACCATGTTGACCAGGATGGTCTCGATCTCTTGACCTCGTGATCCACCCGCCTTGGCCTCCCAAAGTGCTGGGATTACAGGCTTGAGCCACCGTGCCCGGCCCTTCTTCTTCTTCTTTCTCTCTCTCTCTCTCTCTCTCTCTCTTTACACCTTCTCCCCCACCTCTTCCCCTCCCTCTCTCTCCCCATCCCTCTCCTCTCCTCTTTTCTTTTTAATATAAGCTCAGGTAGATCTAATCCAATCCATTCCCAAGGCCTCAATTTTACTTTAGGAATCTCAGATTTGATCTCCATACAGAATCCTCTACAGGAGTGGCGAGTTGATTTCGGACTTGAGACCTCATAGATGTTACACATTGATAAAGATTCAGGCCTGGCACGGTGGCTCATGACTGTCATCGCAGCACTTTGGGAGGCCGAGGTGGGCAGATCACCTGTGGTCAGGAATTCGAGACCGTTCTGGCCAACGTGGTGAAACCCCTCTTACAGAAAGACAAACTTAGCCAGGCGCCGTGGCTCAAGTCTGTAATCCAAGCACTTTGGAGGCCAAGGCGGGCAGATCACCTGGGGTCGGGAATTCAAGACCGCCTGACTAACATGGTGAAACCCCGTCTTTAGAAGAAAAAAAAGACAAAATTAGCCAGGCGTGGTGGTGCACACCTGTAATCGCAGGTACTGGGAGGCTGAGGCAGGAGATTCACTTGAACCTGGGAGTCGGAGGTTGCAGTGAGTGAGCTGAGATCGCACCACTGCACTCCAGCCTGGTCGACAGAGTGAGACTCCTCTGAAGAGAGAGAGAGAGAGAGAGAGAGAGAGAGAGAGAAAATTTAACCCTAAAATCTGGGTTTGCTTTCTCCGCTGACTCGGTTGTGACCCGGACTTACTGCCCTGATAAATCGTGCACCTCTGTTCAGCTAGGATGCTGGGAGGGTTTTCAGTCTGTATCTCCCCATGTCCTAATGACCCGTGACCGAGCCCTGTCCGTTTCTCTCTCAAATATGTAACTCCAAACAGTCCTCTCCATTTCCACAACTACACACGGCCTCTTATGCACCACTGGCTCTTGGGAAAACATCCCAGATGGTGGTTTCAGCTTTTTTGGCTATGAGGCCTGAGCCTGCTGACAACATTCCTGTTCAGCTAATATTTTTGTATTGTTAGCAGAGACGGGTCACACTATGTTGTTGGCCTGGCCACGAAGGTCTCCATCTCTTGACCTCATTATCCACCCTCCTCTCTCTTCCCTCTCTCTCTCTCTCTCTCTCTCTCTCTCTGCTTCTCTCTGTCTCTCTCTGTCTCTATGCCTCTCTGTCTCTCTCTCTGTCCCCCCCCACCCCCACGTTATTGAAAACCTGTCTTTAGTAACAATAGTGTCTCTGTGTCTGTCTGTCTGTCTGTCTGTCTGTCGTCTGTCTGTCTCTCTGTGTGTCTTTTGCTGCCGCTGCTGCTGTTGTTTTTGTTTTAAAAGCTCACCTGGGCCACAGATTATGGTATCAAAAGCATTATAAGATATATGTACTCGGCCGGGCGTGGTGGCTCAAGCCTGTAATCCCAGCACTTTGGGAGGCCGAGGCGGTGGATCACGAGGTCAAGAGATCGAGACCATCCTGGTCAACATGGTGAAACCCCGCCTCTACTAAAGATACAAAAAAAAATTAGCTGGGCATGGTGGTGCGTGCCTGTAATCCCAGCTACTCGGGAGGCTGAGGCAGGAGAATTGCCTGAACCCAGGAGGTGGAGGTGGAGGTGAGCCAAGGTCACGCCATTGTACTCCAGCCTGGGTAACAAAAGCGAAACTCCGTCTCAAAAAAACAAAACAAAACAAAACAAAACAAAACAAAAAGATATATGTAATTCTGTATCCATTGAGTACCCTTTCCTCCCCTCTCTCCGCTCTCTTAGTGCGCTTCTTTCTCTCTCTCTCTCTCTCTCTCTCTATATATATATATATATATATATACATACATACACACACACACACACACACACACACACACACACACACACACACCTGATAATCTGATTTTTGTTGGCTAAAACTGACTCTCTTTCTTTTTTTTGTTTTGCCTTTTTCTCATTTTTGAGACAGTTTCACTGCTGTTACCCAGACTGGAGTGCAATGGTGCAATCTCGGCTCACCGCAACCTCCGCCTCCTGGGTTCAAGCAATTCTCCTGCCTCATCCTCCCGAATAGCTGGGATTACAGGCACGGGCCACCATGCCCAGCTAATTTTTTTTTTTTTTTTTTTTGAGTAGAGATGGCATTTCACCGTGTTGACCAGGATGGTCTAGATCTCTTGACCTCGTGATCCACCTGTCTTGGCCGCCCTAAGTGCTGGGATTATAGGCGTGGGCTGCCACGCCCAGCCCGTGCTGGTTTATCTTTTAACTTTTTGCTTACTCTTCTTTTGTGAAAAATTTGCTTCAGCTAGGTTTCCCCACTCCCTTTTCAAACAAGGGTATAAAAATCTGCCTAACTCTTTCTTTTTTGGGGGCTGAGAGAATTTTGGGCATTAGCCACCTTTCCGTCGCTGGATAAAATAAAGGACTGATAATTCAATTTCAGAGTGCGGTGCATTCCTTATCTCACTGATATAACATCTCTCTCTCTCTCTCTCTCTCTCTCTCGTGTGTGTGTGTGTGTGTCTCCATCTCTCTGTCTCTGTCCCTCTCGATCGAGTGTGACATGTTGAGTTAAACACCTTCATTGGTTGTCTTTGGTGTGTGTGTGTGTGTGTGTGTGTGTGTGTGTGTGTATGTGTGTGTTCTGACACCGAGTCTTGCTCTGTCCCCTGGCTGGAGCGCAGTGGCACGATCTCAGCTCACCGCACCCTCTGCCTCCCTGGTTCAAGTGAGTTCTCCTGACTCAGCCTGAGTAGCTAGGATTACAGGCATGCACCACCACGCCCAGCTAACTTTTCTGTGTTTTCAGCAGAGCCTGGGTTTCACTGTCTTGGCCAGGCTTGTCTCAAACTCCTGACCTCCTGATACTTACGCCCGGCCTGGCCTCTCAAAGTGCTGGGATGACAGGCACGAGGCGCCCGCCTCCTGCTCCTGGCCATCTTCCTTGGTTTTACCTGGAGAATCTAGATTCGAGCCACACCTCGCTCTATGTCACAGAAGGACCTCTTTATCCTGCCGACTCAGGAAAGCCAGGCCCCTTGTGATCCGTTTCAAACTGAGAGCCACCTCATGTTTGGAAAAGGAACCTCCCAAGTTCAGTGGAGGAATGTGGTGTGTAGGACGAGGGACTCTGTTCCTTCTGATTTGGTCTGCACGGTGGGGCCTGGGCTGGCCAGAGCTCAGTGTGGACTGATGGCTCTCTACCACGGGATCCACCGCCCCACCCTGGAACACAGGCCTTGGTAGATCCTGGCCCTTCCTGGTATTAGGTCAGGCCGGGTGTGGTGGCTCATGCCTTTAACCCCAACACTTTGGGAGGCAGAGGCGGTAAGATCTCTTGAGTACGGGAGCTCGACCACCAACCTGGGGCTACATGGCTAAACCCCGGGGTCCGTGCCTGCAGTCTCGGCTGCTTGAGGCACTTCACCCTGGGTGACAGACAGAGCGAGACCCTGTCACAAACAGACAGACGGACGGACAGACAGACAGACAGACAACTGCTATATTATGTCCTTCTCAGGGTAGAAAGCAAAGCTAGCAGAATACAGCATTTAAATTTTTTTACTTTAATTTTCTTTTCTTTTTTTGAGACGGAGTTTCGCTCTTGTTACCCAGGCTGGAGTGCAACGGCGCGATCTCGGCTCACCGCAACCTCCGCCTCCTGGGTTCAAGCGACTCTCCTGCCTCAGCCTCCCGAGTACCTGGGACTAGAGGCCCCGGGCGGGTGCGGCGGGTGGCTCACGCGTGTAATCAACCCCAGCACTTTGGGAGGTGGGCGGATCACGAGGTCAGGAGATCGAGACCATTCTGGCTAACACGGTGAAACCCCGCCTCTACTAAAATGCAAGTCATCCGGGCGCACATGCCTGTATTCCCAGCTACCTCGGGAGGCTGAGGCAGAAAGAATCGCCTGAACCCGGGACGGAAAGGTTGCAGTGAGCCTAGATCGTGTCATTGCCCTCCACCCTAGGCGGCAGAGCGAGACTGTGTCTCAAAATAAATAAGTAAATAAATAAATAAATTCATTCATTCGTTCATTCGTTCCTTCCTTCATTCATTCATTCTAAATAGACATGCAGGATGTCAGCTTCTGGCCTCATGGACTCTGAGCTGACGAGTCCCGTGGTCTGCCTATCGCAGGACTGTACAGGTAAGGAGTTAAAAGAAAATTTTTTTAAATAGTCATGTTTAAAACAACTAATTTTGTTATACGGAAATACACGATGTACCCCAAACGCAGAAACAGCTCTTCTCTTGGAAACAACGTTTTAAAATTGTCTTAGGCCTGGTGGGCGTGCCAGTGATCCTTTTAGGTTTCCACCTTGATGGAGAGAATTTCCAGTTGGTCTCTCCTCTGGAAGGAAGTTTCAGATAATCCGATGGTGGGGACTTTGGCTTTGTCTCCTGGGGCCCTGGTCGATTGCTTGTTGCAACTGCCTGGGAGGCCACGGCGGCCCCACTGTGCTGTGGTGGGGGGAGGGCTCCATTCCTCCCCTCCCCCGCTCCCGTTCCCGGCGATCCCAGTCCGTTCCGGGTTGACACTCTCTGTTGGCAGGCAGACTTCGGGCATCCCCTAGCGACCACTGTTACCTGAAAACCGAGGCCTCACGGAGGAAGAAGGCGCTCTGAAAACCGAGGCCTCACGGAGGAAGAACGCTCAGGACGCCTGCGCACAGCCCGGGGGCAACTGTGTCTTGTCCGCTACCCCCCCCCCCCACCCCCATCTCCACGTTCCTCCCTCCCTTGTTGCCTAGGCAATCGCCGTTCCGACCACTGGGTCTCATTGTCCTTGATCAGATAAAAGAATATCCTCCTAAATGAAAGGAGAGGCTAAACTTTGTTTTGCTGGAGATTGGATTGATTTTTATCCACTCAACCTGAGAGTTACAGTGTACTATGTAGATTGACTGTTTTTGGTGAAGCCAGTTTAGTTTACATCGGTTTTTACAATGTGAGAAATCACATTTTGTTCTGTCATTTTTTTCTTAATAGCGTTTCCTAAAATTTTTACTTTTGCAACCTGACTAATAAGTATTCCTGATCATGTTGGCTATTTTTGCCATAGAGGACAAAATTAATCCTCCGGTTATATTACTGTGTGGGTTTTTCCTTTAAATTAATTTTTGTCACAAAGGGCCCTTTCTCTGACTTTTCCCTAACTCTTAAGTTATATTATGCAGTTGAAAAATCCATGGATGCTTCCAAGAACACTTCATATGTTCTTGGAAGTACTAAAGAAAATGGACCTGAGAAACCTAGCCCTACCTCAAGTTCATGTCACTTTTGTCATTTGTTTTGTTTTCCAGTTTTTAATGCACAAGATAGCAGTAACAACACCCAGTAACAATTACAGGATACTTGTAAGAATCATAAATCACTTCGATAAGGATCTTCTGTTCAGTATGCATTTCTGAATTTTTAGTCATAGGAAGTTAGTGCTAGGTATAATTTCGGTGTCTAGTGTGGACATATTATTATCTAAAGTAATTGTTGTCTTGATGTGAAATAAAAGTGCTTTAACTTCAAAGGAAAGTTCCACACAATTATATAACTATTGCTATTCTAGGAATATTATCAGGGTATTAGTAATATTAGTAAAAGAATTAGAAAGCTTCAACTAGCCTTTTGGAAAGTTAAAAAAAAAAAGAATAAATAGGCCAGGCGCGGTGGCTCAAACCTGCCTGGGAGGTTGTGGCGGTGGATCAGAGGTCAGGAGTTCGAGACCAGCCTGGTCAACATAGTGAAACCCTTGCCTCTACTAGAAATACAAAAAGTTAGCCGTGGCTGGCGCATGCCTGTAATGTAGTCACAGCTGCTCGCTCACCGGGAGGCTGAGGTAGGAGAACTTTGAACCCAAAGGGGCGGAGGTTGCAGTGAGCCTGGGCGATAGAGAAAGACTGCTTCTCAAAAATATTAGAATAAGGTAGGGCGAGTGGCTCACGCCTGTCATCTGAGCACTTTGGGAGGCCGAG
>JAKFGQ010001122.1:0-10046 GCA_021498475.1 Saguinus midas | reverse complement strand
ATTCCTAGGTATTTTATTTTCTTTGTAGCAATTGTGAATGGCAGTTCGTTCTTGATTTGGTTCTCTTTAAGTCTGTTATTGGTGTATAGGAATGCTTGTGATTTTGAACATTGATTTTATATCCTGAGACTTTGCTGAAGTTGCTTATCAGTTGCAGGAGCTTTTGGGCTGAGGTGATGGGGTCTTCTAGGTATACTATCATGTCGTCTGCAAATAGAGACAATTTGGCTTCCACCTTTCCTATTTGAATACCCTTTATTTCTTTTTCTTGCCTGATTGCTCTGGCTAGAACTTCCAGTACTATGTTGAATAGAAGTGGTGAGAGAGGGCATCCTTGTCTAGTGCCGGATTTCAAAGGGAATACTTCCAGTTTTTGTCCATTAAGTATGATATTGGCTGTTGGTTTGTCGTAAATAGCTTTTATTACTTTGAGATATGTTCCATCAATACCAAGTTTATTGAGGGTTTTTAGCATAAAGGGCTGTTGAATTTTGTCAAATGCCTTCTCTGTGTCAATTGAGATAATCATGTGGTTTTTGTTTTTGCTTCTGTTTATCTGGTGAATTACATTTATAGACTTGTGTATGTTGAACCAGCCTTGCATCCCCGGGATGAATCCTACTTGATCATGATGGATAAGTTTTTTAATGTGCTGTTGCAATCAATTTGCCAGTATTTTATTGAAGATTTTTGCATCTATGTTCATCATGGATATTGGCCTGAAGTTTTCTTTTCTTGGTTATTGGTCTATTCATAGTTTCGCTTCCTCCTGGTTTAGGCTTGAGGACACAGGCGCCCAGGAATTTATCCATTTTTTCCTGGTTTACTAGTTTATGTGCATAGAGTTCTTTGTAGTATTCTCTGATGATGATTTGAATTTCTGTGGAATATGTGGTGATTTCCCCTTTATCGTTTTTATTGTATCTATTCGCTTGTTCTCTCTTTTCTTTTTTATCAGTCTGGCTAGTGGTCTGTCTATTTTGTTGATCTTTTCAAAAAACCAGCTCTTGGATTTATTGAGTTTTTGGAGGGTTTTTCTTGTCTCTATCTCCTTCAGTTCTGCTTTGATCTTAGTTATTTCTTGTCTTCGGCTAGGTTTTGAGCTTTTTTTGATCTTGTTCCTCTAGCTCTTTCAATTTTGATGATAGTGTCAATTTTGGATCTCTCCACTCTTCTCATGTGGGCATTTATTGCTATATATTTTCCTCTACAGACTGCTTTAAATGAGTCCCAGAGATTCTGGTACGTTTTGTCTTCATTCTCGTTGGTTTCAAAGAACTTCTTTATTTCTGCCTTCATTTCATTGTTTATCCAATCAACATTCAAGAGCCAGTTGTTCAGTTTCCATGAAGCTGTGCGGTTCTGAGTTATTTTCGAATTCTGAGTTCCAACTTGATTGCACTATGGTCTGAGAGACTGTTTGTTATGATTTCAGTTGTTTTGCATTTGCTGAGGAGTGCTTTACTTCCAATTATGTGGTCAATTTTGGAGTAGGTGTGATGTGGTGCTGAGAAGAATGTATATTCTGTGGATTTGGGGTGGAGAGTTCTGTAAATGTCTATCAGGTTTGCTTGTTCCAGGTCTGTGTTCAAGTCCTGGATATCCTTGTTAATTTTCTCTGGTTGATCTGTCTGATATTGACAGTGGAGTGTTAAAAGTCTTTGTACATATTTCTATTAAGATGGTGGTGTTTTTCTTAATTGTTTTAATTGTTCTTTTATATTCTACATATTGAAGCAGTGGTAAGTTGGTTTGTGAATATCTTCTATTGATTTTCTACTAATTTTATAGTGTCTTTGGTAAAAAGTAAAGCTTTAAATTATATTATTCTCAAATTTTCAAACATTAACTATATATTTTTTTGATTATTAACATCTTTAAAAATTAAAACACAATATTTGTACATGTTTATGGGGTACATGTGATATTTTGTTACTTGCATAAAATATGTAAGATCAAGTCAGAGTTGATATCCACTTTGGCATATGTTATTTCTATGTTTTAGGAACATTTCAAAATCTTTGTTTTAGCTTATTTTGAATATATAATACATTATTGTTAATTATAGTAACGCTTTCTGTATGAAACATTAAAACATTCCTCCTATCTATCAATATGTTTGTACCAACCTTTCTTCAGATTCTCTCCCCAACACACAACCTTCACAGCTTCTGGTATTTATCATTCTACTTTCTACTGCCATTAAATTAATTTTTCTAATTCCCACATGTGAGTAAAAATATGCAATATATGTCTTCTTGTGCCAGGCTTATTTCATGTAACATAATAATCTGTCATCCATATTGCTCAATAACAGGATTTCATCATCTAGTATGGCCAAACAGTATTTCATTGTGTATTCCTACCATTTTCTTTAACTATTCATTTGCTGATGGACATGTAGTTGATTCCCTATCATAGTTATTGTGAATATTGCTTTAATAAACATATCAGTGAAGATATCCATTTGATACTGCCTTCTGATCCTGTGAATGTATATCCAGCGTGGAACTGCCAGATCATATGGTAGTTCTATTTGTAGTTGTTTTTGCTTTGTTTTGTTTTGTTTTTTCAGAGACCTTAATACTGTTTTCCATAATGGCTGTGAAAACTTTACACCCCACCAGCAGTGTATAAGATTCCTATTTTCCTGTATCTTTGTCAGATTCTGTTATTTTTGTCTTTTGATAACAACCATTTTGTATCCTGAGACAATGTGCAGAAGTCACAAGCATTCCTATACACCAATAACAGACTAAATGAGAGCAAAATCAAGAGCAAATTCATTAACAGTTGCTACGAAGAGAATAAAATACCTAGGCATACAACTAACAAAGGATGTAAAGGAAATCTTCAAGGAGAACTACAAAACACTGCTCAAGGAAATAAGAGAGGACATAAATGGATGGAAAACATTCCATGCTCATGATTAGGAATAATTAATATTGTGAAAATAGCCATACTGCCCAAAGTTATTTATAGATTCAGCGCTAACCCCGTCAAGCTACCTATGACCCTCTTCCTCTCCTTCTCCCTCTCCCTCTCAGATCTCCTGGTGGACTGCTTAGGCACTGATTGAGGCAGTGCTGGGTGATTCTGTCCTAGACAACCCCAATGTGTGTGTTTTGCTGACAGAGAAACCACATGTAGAAAATTCTTGCAGCTAGGGATAAATAATTTTAGTGATTTTTCTGTATGGTATAATCTATAAAAGTGTGAGAACCACTGATGTAGAGGATGTGAAAAATTCAATTACTATATAAACATAATATAAATTGATGTAATATTACCTATTTATATTTATCATATAGTGATTATTTAAAGTATATATTTATAAAATTTATTATTTAATAATCATTTATTAGATAAGATTTTATCATGGTACACATTTAAAATTATGTGTGTATTTGTGTGTGCATGTGTGTGTGTGTGTGTGTGTGTATGATTAAATTTCTTTAATGTTTTGTAAAGGCATACCTAAGCTGTATCCCATGGAAATAAAAAATGTTACAATAATATATTTTAAAATAACATTAAAAAGCAAGCTAGAGGCATAGCATAGGTCAGTAACAGTCATCTTATAGACAAATTGGTGATGAATGTTTATTATGTATAAAAAGAAAAAGAAAACATATTGATTAATGGTGGCTGGTACATAGCTTGAGAGAAGGAATCTAAATAACACATCTACAACCATCTGATCTTTGACAAACCTGACAAAAAAAGCAATGGGGAAAGTATTCCTGTTTAATAAATGGTGTTGGGAAAACTGGCTAGCCATGTGCAGAAAGCAGAAACTAGTCCCTTTGACACCTTACACTAAAATTAGCTCCAGAGGGATTAAAGTCTTAAACATAAGACCTGGCACCACAAAACCCTAGAAGAAAATCTAGGCAAAACCATTCAGGACATAGGCATAGGCAAGTACTTCGTGACTAAAACACCAAAAGCATTGGCAATAAAAGCCAAAATAGACAAATGGGATCTAATTAAACTCAGAGCTTCTGCAGAGGAAAGAAACACTCATTAGAGTGAAGCAGCAACCAACAGAATGAGAAAATTCTTGCAATCTACACATCTGACAAAGGACTTATATCCAGAATCTACAAAGAACTAAAACAGATTAGATTTACAATAAAATAACAAACAAACCCATTTAAAAGTGGGCAAAGGATATGAACAGACACTTTTCAAAAGAAGACATATGTGAGGCCAACAAACATATGAAAATGCTTATCATCACTGGTCATTAGAGAAATGCAAATCAAAACCACATTGAGATACCATCTCATGCCAATTAGAATGGTAATCATTAAAAAATCAGGAGATGACAGATGCTGGAGAGGATGTGGAGAAATAGGAACACTTTTACACTGTTGGTGGAGTAAACTAGTTCAACCATTGTGGAAGACAATGTAGTGATTTCTCAGTTACCTGTAAATAGAAATTCCATTTGACCCAGCAATCCCATTACTGGGTATATATCCAAAGGATTATAAATTACTCTATTATAAAGACACATGCACACTTATGTTCATTGCAGCACTGTTTACAATAGCAAAGACTTTGAACCAATCCAAATGCCCATTGATGATAGACTGACAGGAAAAATGTGGCAGATGTACATCATGGAATATTATGCAGCCATAAGAAATGATAAATTCATGTCCCTTTGTAGGACATGGATGAACCTGGAAACCATCATTCTCATGAAAACTGACACCAGCAGAAAATCAAACAATACATGTTCTCACCATAGGCAGGTATTGAACAATGAGAACACATGGACACAGGGAAGGGGAGCATCACACACTGAGGTCTGTTGTGGGGACTAGGAAGGGACAGTGGGTAGAGTTGGGGAGGATAACACAGGGAGAAATTCCAGATATAGGTGATGGGGGAAGGGAGGCAACAAACCACATTGCCACGTATGTACCTATGCAACAACCCTGCATTATCTTCACATGTACCGAGAACCTACAGTGCAATAAAAATATATTTATATATTTTAGGCCAGCATAATGGCTAAAATTTGCTGAAAGATTTGGCCAGCATAATGTTTAACATGCAACTTATAAAGTAAGGCATTCTTTATCTGGTAAATACAGCTCACATAGTAACACAGTAAGGTCAAAGCAGTGACAAATAGTGGGGTAGGACTATTCCACTCAAACATACAAACTCACTTGGTTAGTGCATTCTAGAGAAATGTGTCACTGTAGAGGATGTGAAAAATTCAATTACTATATAAACATAATATAAATTGATGTAATATTACTCTATTTATATTTATCATATAGTGATTATTTAAAGTATATATTTATAAAAATTATTTAATAATCATTTATTAGATAAGATTTTATCATGGTACACATTTAAAATTATGTGTATTTGTGTGTGTGCATGTGTGTGTGTGTGTGTGTGTGTGTATGATTAAATTTCTTTAATGTTTTGTAAAGGCATACCTAAGCTGTATCCCATGGAAATAAAAATGTTGCCAATAATATATTTTAAAATAACATTAAAAAGCAAGCCAGAGGCATAGCTTAAGGTCAGTAACAGTCATCTTATAGACAAATTGGTGATGAATGTTTATTATGTATAAAAAGAAAAAGAAAAACATATTGATTAATGGTGGCTGGTACATAGCTTGGAGAGAAGGAATCTAAATAACACATCTACAACCATCTGATCTTTGACAAACCTGACAAAAAAAAAAAAGCAATGGGAAAGTATTCCCTGTTTAATAAATGGTGTTGGGAAAACTGGCTAGCCATGTGCAGAAAGCAGAAACTAGTCCCTTTTTGACACCTTACACTAAAATTAGCTCCAGAGGGATTAAAGTCTTAAACATAAGACCTGGCACCACAAAACCCTAGAAGAAAATCTAGGCAAAACCATTCAGGACATAGGCATAGGCAAGTACTTCGTGACTAAAACACCAAAAGCATTGGCAATAAAAAGCCAAAATAGACAAATGGGATCTAATTAAACTCAGAGCTTCTGCAGAGGAAAAGAAACACTCATTAGAGTGAAGCAGCAACCAACAGAATGAGAAAAAATTTTTGCAATCTACACATCTGACAAAGGACTTATATCCAGAATCTACAAAGAACTAAAACAGATTAGATTTACAATAAAAATAACAAACAAACCCATTTAAAAGTGGGCAAAGGATATGAACAGACACTTTTCAAAAGAAGACATATGTGAGGCCAACAAACATATGAAAAAATGCTTATCATCACTGGTCATTAGAGAAATGCAAATCAAAACCACATTGAGATACCATCTCATGCCAATTAGAATGGTAATCATTAAAAAATCAGGAGATGACAGATGCTGGAGAGGATGTGGAGAAATAGGAACACTTTTACACTGTTGGTGGGAGTGTAAACTAGTTCAACCATTGTGGAAGACAATGTAGTGATTTCTCAGTTACCTGTAAATAGAAATTCCATTTGACCCAGCAATCCCATTACTGGGTATATATCCAAAGGATTATAAATTACTCTATTATAAAGACACATGCACACTTATGTTCATTGCAGCACTGTTTACAATAGCAAAGACTTTGAACCAATCCAAATGCCCATTGATGATAGACTGGACAGGAAAAAATGTGGCAGATGTACATCATGGAATATTATGCAGCCATAAGAAATGATAAATTCATGTCCTTTGTAGGGACATGGATGAACCTAAACCATCATTCTCATGAAACTGACACCAGCAGAAAATCAAACAATACATGTTCTCACTCATAGGCAGGTATTGAACAATGAGAACACATGGACACAGGGAAGGGAGCATCACACACTGAGGTCTGTTGTGGGGGACTAGGGAAGGGACAGTGTGGGGTAGGGAGTTGGGGAGGGATAACACAGGGAGAAATTCCAGATATAGGTGATGGGGAAGGAGGCAACAAACCACATTGCCACGTATGTACCTATGCAACAACCCTGCATTATCTTCACATGTACCGAGAACCTACAGTGCAATAAAATATATATTTATATATTTTAGGCCAGCATAATGGCCTAAAATTTGCTGAAAGATTTGGGCCAGCATAATGTTTAACATGCAACTTATAAAAGTAAGGCATTCTTTTATCTGGTAAATACAGCTCACATAGTAACACAGTAAGGTCAAAGCAGTGACAAATAGTGGGGTAGGACTATTCCACTCAAACATACAAACTCACTTGGTTAGTGCATTCTAGAGAAATGTGTCACTGTAGAGGAAGAGTTTTCTAACATAAAGGTAGGATTCTCAACTACACACTTGCTTTAATACTATGGTGTTTATTATTCCTGTAAACTATAAAATGATGATTGAAATAGTTATCCACAGGATTCTGGAAATAAGATGTGTGTCTTTTGCTTTAGGTTTTATGTTGTGTTTTGTTTTGTTTTGAATGAGTTTATTATATCCTGGATAATATACTAGAAGTACATCTAATAAGTCTTCTTTACTTTACTTGTTGATAAACTGATTTATGAAATCATAGAATCTTAGAACTGGAAAGCATCATCTATCTCTGTCTCTATATAGCTGTGAAAATCAAGCTGAACATAGGTGAAGTAATTTCTTCACTCTTTTTAACTGTTCTAATTTTTACATAGCCTCCCTTCATGTCATTGAAAATAATGAGAGTAGATCTCAATTTTTACCAGTGCACAAGGACAACAAAACAAGGGTTAATAATCAATGAATCAAAGAAGTAATTTCTTCACTCTTTAACTGTTCTAATTTTTACATAGCCTCGCTTTATGTCATCGAAAATAATGAGAATAGATCTCAATTTTTACCAGTATACAAGGACAACAAAACAAGGGTTAATAATCAATGAATAGGAACATATGCAAAAATACTGCTCAGGGTGCTTTACATGTTTTACCATTCAGTCCCAGCAACAATAAGAGTTTGAAAATAACATAACTAGTTTACAAAAGAGGAAACTTAATCAGTGAAGTGTTGTGTATGATTACCAATTGGTAGCTATTTAGTAGCAGAGGTAAAATTTGAACCAAAGATGTCTGATTCTCTAGATCTGATTTTTCTCACCACAGTAAAACCCTTTGATAAGCACAATATGGCATTTGCAACAATTCTTCAGCTATAACCCTTTGACTCCACTTTTACAGAGCATATATGACTGTTCCTGAGAGAAAGTGAAAGTGTAAGGTTTTAAGAGTGACAACTGTGGGGTGTGTGTGTGTGTGTGTGTGTGTGTGTGTGTATGTGACAGGGAGAGAGAGAGAGAGGGAGAAATTAATAATTGGAGGTGCTTAATTTGGGTTTATTTATTAAAATGATACAAGACACCAGTTTAAAAGTGAGAAATGTATTTAATTAGAGCTCGTCAGATTTTCCAAGATGGCACAGTAGGAACAACTCAGGATTGCAGCTCTCAGTGAAGGCGCAGAGGGTGAGTCCTAGCTGCATTTTCAGATGGATCTTTGTTGCCCACAGAACGGTGAAATTCCCAGGTGTAGGAGAGACACGGGACATGCAGCGGCACCCCGCACATGGTCTGGGTGCTCTGTTAAACGAGCAATCTGAGATTTGGGAGGGCAGATTAACATATCCATCTGATTAAACGGGACTTGGACAGTGAGCCAGACCAGGAGATTCCTGGGAAGCATCATTTGAGCCGGTGCAGTGGGTCGCTGCACGGGAAATCACACAGATCCCGTTGTCCTATCAGCAGGCGACTGAAACACCTGTGAGAGAGTCAACCGTTCAACTTAAAAAAAAAAAGAGAGAGGAAAAGGGCTCTGAAGCAGGGAGCCAGGTGATCAGGCTCGGCGGGTCCCACCCCCACAGGGATAAACAAAATGGTGATTTGAAATGCTCGGGGTTGAGAGTTTCACTGTGGGCTCAGCTGAATCCAGGATGGTGCAGCTCGGTGGCGGAGGGGTGTCTGCCACTACCAAGGCATTCCGCCCCTACTGAGGTACACTCCCATTGCTGACACAGCCTGCTGTTGCCGAGGCAACCCGTCATAACAGAGAGACTCCGCCAACATGGTGGAGCCCATGACAGCAGAGTGGAACCCACGGCAACAGGGTGGAGCCCACAGCAGCAGGGCGGAACCCACAGCAGCAGGGCAGAGCCCACGGCAACAGGGTGGACCCCGTGGTAGCAGGGCAGAGCCTTGGCAGACAAGTAGTGACTAGACTGCCTCCTAGCGGGGCAGGACAGTGCAACAGATACTCATAAAGAAAGCCCTAACTCCCTGAGACAGAGCATCTGAGGGAAAAAAAACGGGTTTTATAAGTTCTGCTGCAGCAGACCTAAACGCACCTGCCTAATAGCCGGGAATGATCAATGGAGCTCACAGCTCAGCACTTGAGCTCCTGTAAAGTACAGACCGTCTCCTCAAGCAGCTCCCTGACCCCTGTATATCCAAAGAGTCACCTCAAAAAAGGACTAATCAGACTGACATTTGGCGGGCATCATTCTGGGAGAAAGATAGCAGAAGAAGAAACTGGTAGCATCCCTCACTGTTCTGCAGCTGCTACAGGTGTACCCCAGACAAGCAGGGCCTGGAGTAGACCTCAGCAGTCATACAGCAGAGGGGCTAGACTGTTAGAAGGAAAACTAAGTAACAGAAATACTCCATCATCAGCAATCTGGGCATCCACTCAGAGACGAAATCGAAAAGTCAGCAACTACTAAGATGACAGGTGGATAAATCCACAAAGATGGGAAGAAACCAGCACGAAAAGGAGGAAAACATGAAACCAAAACACCTCACCTCCTACAAAGGACCAAAACTCCTCAACAGCAAGGGAACAAAGCTGGACGGAGAATGAGTGTGACGAAATGATGGAATCAGACTTCAGAAGGTGGATAATGAGAAACTTCAGTGAGCTGAAAGAACATGTTCTAAATGCAAAGAAACCCATCTCACATGCAAGGATACAAAGGCTCAAAATAAAGGGATGGAGGAAGATTTACCAAGCAAATGGAGAGCAAAAAAGCAGGAGTTGCAATTTCTCTCTGATAAAATAGACTTTAAAGCAACAAAGATCAAAAGA
>JAKFGQ010001121.1:0-10047 GCA_021498475.1 Saguinus midas | reverse complement strand
TTTTAGTTCTGAAATGTACTTCCTTAGGTGTCCTTAAAATTAATTTTAAACCCAAATGATCACTGAAAACTATTATGTAACATATTTTTACAAATTAAACCAAAAATTATGTTCTCTGCCATTACTATTCTGTACAGTTTTGTTGTATCCTTATATTAACTATGAGAATCACTGGCTTTTCTAAATTTTCCATGGTGTGTTTCTAGATTCTAAGAGAAGGTATGACTGATGCAAGTTCAGGGGGAAGACTCTTATCTGACCAATTGGTCATGTGTCTTAACTCCAAATAGGTGCCTGTTCTATAGAGCACTTAGGGGAAAGATTGTATACTGTGCCAACCATGGGCTCATTGGGTGATCACTTGTATGAAGCAGAAACAGTCACTATGTGGAGATTTAGCATTACTTGAAATTTACAATTACTTATATGTTAATCCATTTTGTTGTGATTTGAGAGAATATCTGAGATCTGGTAACTTGTAAAGAAGAAAAGTTAATTTTTCACAGTTTGGGACGTTCAAGGTAAAGGCAGTGACAGGTTTGGTGTCTGGCAAGTGTCTGATCCTTGCTTCCAAGTTGGTGCCTTCAATGCTGCAGCCTCTGAAGGAAAAAACAGAGTTTCTCACATGGCTGAAGAGCAGAGGCACAGAGCTGTGGAGTGCATTGGCTTATGTCTGTAATATCTGCACTTTGGGAGGCCTAGGCAGGCAGAACACTTGAGGCCAGTAGTTCAAGAACAACTTGGTGGCATGTGGCTAGAGTCCCATTTTCTTGGGAGACTGAAGTGAGAGAATCATTTGAGTTTCAGAAGCAGAAATGGCACTGAGTTAAGATTGTGTCATTGCACTCCCGCCTGGGCGACAAAAAAGATTCTGTCTCAAAGAAAAGATATAGAGGGGGAGGCTTCCAAGATGGCATTGTAGAGGCAACTCAGGATTGCAGCTCTCAGTGAAGGCACAGAGGGTGAGTCCTAGCTGCATTCTCGGATGGACTTTTTGCCCACATAACGTTGAAAGTCCCAGGTGTGGGAGAAACACGAGACGCTAGCGCAGCTGACTCACACAGCCGATTCGGCCGGCGCCACAGCACAGCGGCACCGGGCACAAAACTCACTGGTCTGGGTGCCCTGTTAAAACAGCAATCTGAGATTTGGAAGGGCAGATTGGCATGTCCATCTGATTGAACGGGACTTGGACAATGAGCCAGACCAGAAGATTCCTGGGAAATGTGATATGAGCTGGTGCAGTGGGCAGTGGCATGGGAGATTGCACAGATCCCAGTGACCTATCAGCAGGCTACTTGGGCACCAGTGAGAGAGTCAACCATTCAGCTTTGGGAGAGGAAGAGAGAGAGATAGAGAGGATGGACTCTGAGGCAGGGAGCTGGGTGATCGGGCTTGGTGGCCACCACCCTCACAGGGACAAAAAGGGCAGTGATTGGAGGCACTCGGGGCTGAGAGTTTTGCTGCCAGCATCTAGGATGGTGCAGCCCAGTGGGGGAGGGGCGTCTGCCACTGCAGATGCAATCTGCCCCTACTGAAGTACCACCCAGGGCTGACACAGCCTGCTGTGGCCCAGGCAACCTGCCATAACAGAGAGACTCCACCAGCAGGGCAGAGCATGCCACAGCAGAACGGAGCCCTGTGGCAACAGGGTGGACCTGTGCTAGCAGGGCGGAGCACTGGCAGGCAAATAGAGAATAGACTGCCTCCTAGATGGGCAGGACAGTGCAACAGATACTCATAAAGAAAGCCCCAACTCCCTGAGACAGAGCATCTAAGGGGGAAAAAAAGGGGGAGGGTTTATGAGTTCTGTTGCAGCAGACATAAACACATCCTCCCAACAACCCTGAATGAACAATGGAGCTCACATCTCAGCACTGGAGCTCCTATAAAGCACAGATCGTCTCCTCAAGCAGCTCCCAGACCCCTGTATATCCAAAGAGTCACCCCAAAAAAGGAATAATCAGACTGACATTTGGCGGGCATCAATAGGAAACAAAGATAGCAGAAGAAGAAACGGGTATCATTCCTCACTGTTCCGCAGCTGCTACAGGTGTACCCCAGACAAGCAGGGCATAGAGTGGACCTCAGCACCCATACAGCAGAGGGGCTGAACCATTAGAAGAAAAACTAAGTAACAGAAATACCTCATCATCAACAATCTGGGCGTCCACACAGAGACCCAATTGAAAAATCAGCAACTACTAAGATGACAGGCAGATAAATCCATAAAGATGGGAAGAAACCAGCGCAAAAAAGGAGGAAAATACCCAAAACCAAAACACTTCACCTCCTACAAAGGACCAAAATTTCTCACCAGCAAGGGAACAAAGCTGGACAGAGATTGAGTGTGACAAAATGACGGAATCAGACTTCAGAAAGTGGATAATGAGAAACTTCAGTGAGCTAAAAGAACATGTTCCAAATCAGTGCAAAGAAACTAAGAACCTTGAAAAAATATTTGAATAAAGATTTGAGGAAATGATAACAAGAATGGAAAACTTAGAGAGGAATATGGATGAATTGAAGGAGCTGAAAAACACAACATGAGAACTTTGTGAAGCGTACACCAGATTCAATGGCCAAGTTGACCAAGCAGAAGAAAGAATATCAGAAGTCGAAGATCAACTCAATGAAATAAAATGAGAAACCAGGATTAGAGAAAAAAGCACAAAAAGGAATGAACAAAATCTCCAAGAAATGTGGGACTATGTGAAGAGACCCAAACTACGTTTGATAGGTGTACCAGATTGTGAAGAAGAGAATGAATCCAAGCTGGAAAACACTCTGCAGGATATCATCCAGGAAAATTTCCCAAACCTAGCAAGACAGGTCAATACTCAACTCCAGGAAATACAGAGAACACCAAAGAGATACTCTGCAAGAAGAGCAACCCCAAGGCACATAATCGTCAGATTCACCAGGGTAGAAATAAAGGAGAAAATACTAAGGGCAGCTCTAGATAAAGGTCGGGCCACCCACAAAGGGAAGCCCATCAGACTCACCGCAGATCTCTAGGCAGAGTCTCTACAAGCAAGAAGAGAGTGGGGGCCAATATTCAACATCCTTAAAGAAAAGAACTTACAACCCAGAATTTCATATCCAGCCAAACTGAGCTTCATAAATGAAGAAAAAATAAAATTCTTCAAGAACAAGCAAGCACTCAGAGATTTTGTCACCACTAGGCCTGCTTTACAAGAGCTCTGGAAAAAGGCACTACACATAGAAAGAAACAACCAGTACCAGCCATCCTAAAAGCATACCAAATGCTAAAGAGCATCAACAAAATGAAGAATCTACATGAACCAATGGGCAAAACAGCCAGCTAGCATCAAAATGGCAGTATCAAATTCACACATAACAATATTAACCCTAAATGTAAATGGGCTAAATGCACCAATCAAAAGACACAGACTGGCAACTTGGATAAAAAATCAAAACCCATCGGTGTGCTGTATTCAGGAAACCAAACTCGCATTCAAGGATACAAAAAGGCTCAAAATAAAGGGATGGAGGAAGATTTACCAAGCAAATGGAGAGCAGAAAAAGCAGGAGTTGGAATTCTCGTCTCTGATAAAATAGACTTTAAAGTAACAAAGATCAAAAGGGACAAAGAAGGTCATTACATAATGGTAAAATGATCAAAAAAACAAGAAGAGCTAATGATTCTAAATATATATGGGCCCAATGCAGGAGCACACAGATATATAAGGCAAGTTCTTAATGACTTACAAAGAGACTTAGACTCCCACACAATAATAGTGGGAGACTTTAATGCTCCACTGTCAATATCAGACAGATCAACCAGACAGGAAATTAACAATAATATCCAGGACTTGAACTCATACCTGGAACAAGGAAACCTGAAAGACATTTACAGAACTCTCCACCCCAAATTCACACAATATACATTCTTCTCAGCACCACATCACACCTACTCCAAAATTGACCACATAATTGGAAGTAAAGCACTCAGCAAATGCAAAACAACTGAAATCATAACAAACAGTCTCTCAGACCATAGTGCAATCAAGGTGGAACTGAGAATTCAGAAAATAACTCAGAACCGCACAGCTTTATGAAAACTGAACAACTGGCTCTTGAATGTTGATTGGATAAACAATGAAATGAAGGCAGAAATAAAGAAGTTCTTTGAAACCAACACGAATGAAGGCACAATGTACCAGAATCTCTGGGACACATTTAAAGCAGTCTGAAGGAGAAAATACTAAGGGCAGCTCCAGATAAAGGTCGGGCCACCCACAAAGGGAAGCCCATCAGACTCACTGCAGATCTCTAGGCAGAGACTCTACAAGCCAGAAGAGAGTGGGGCCAATATTCAACATCCTTAAAGAAAAGAACTTTCAACCCAGAATTTCATATCCAGCCAAACTGAGCTTCATAAGTGAAGAAAAATAAAATTTTAATGAACAAGCAAGCACTCAGAGATTTTGTCACCACTAGGCCTGCTTTACAAGAGCTCTGAAAGAGGCACTACACATAGAAAGAAACAACCAGTACCAGCCATCCTAAAAGCATACCAAATGCTAAAGAGCATCAACAAATTGGTGAATTTACATGAACCAATGGGCAAAACAGCCAGCTAGCATCAAAATGGCAGTATCAAATTCACACATAACAATATTAACCCTAAATGTAAATGGGCTAAATGCACCAATCAAAAGACACAGACTGGCAACTTGGATAAAAATCAAAACCCATCGGTGTGCTGTATTCAGGAAACCAAACTCGCATTCAAGGATACAAAAGGCTCAAAATAAAGGGATGGAGGAAGATTTACCAAGCAAATGGAGAGCAAAAAAGCAGGAGTTGGAATTCTCGTCTCTGATAAAATAGACTTTAAAGCAACAAAGATCAAAAGGACAAAGAAGGTCATTACATAATGGTAAAATGATCAAAACAACAAGAAGAGCTAATGATTCTAAATATATATGAACCCAATGCAGAAGCACCCAGATATATAAGGCAAGTTCTTAATGACTTACAAAGAGACTTAGACTCCCACACAATAATAGTGGGAGACTTTAACACTCCACTGTCAATATCAGACAGATCAACCAGACAGAAAATTAACAAGGATATCCAGGACTTGAACTCAGACCTGGAACAAGCAAACCTGATAGACATTTACAGAACTCTCCACCCCAAATCCACAGAATATACATTCTTCTCAGCACCACATCACACCTACTCCAAAATTGACCACATAATTGGAAGTAAAGCACTCAGCAAATGCAAAACAACTGAAATCATAACAAACAGTCTCTCAAACCATAGTGCAATCAAGGTGGAACTGAGAATTCAGAAAATAACTCAGAACCGCACAGGTTTATGGAAACTGAACAACTGGTTCTTGAATGTTGATTGGATAAACAATGAAATGAAGGCAGAAATAAAGAAGTTCTTTGAAACCAACACGAATGAAGGCACAATGTACCAGAATCTCTGGGACACATTTAAAGCAGTCTGTAGAGGAAAATATATAGCAATAAGTGCCCACATGAGAAGAGTGGAGAGATCCAAAATTGACACCCTATCATCAAAATTGAAAGAGCTAGAGGAGCAAGATGAAAAAGTCTCAAAACCTAGCCGAAGACAAGAAATAAATAAGATCAGAGCAGAACTGAAGGAGATAGAGACAAGAAAAACCCTTCAAAAAATCAATAAATCCAAGAGCTGGTTTTTCAAACAGATCAACAAAATACACAGACCACTAGCCTGAATGATAAAAAGGAAAAGAGAGAACAACCAAATAGATGCAATACAGAATGATAAAGGGAAAATCACCACAGATTCCACAGAAATTTAAACCATCATCAGAGAATACTACAAACAACTCTATGCACATGAACTAGTAAACCAGAAATAAATGGATAAATACCTGGATGCCTGTGTCTTCCCAACCCTAAAGCAAAAGGAAGCCAAAACAATAAATAGACCAATAATAAGGTCTGAAGTTGAGGCAGCAATTAAGAGCCTACCACAGAAAAAAAGCCCAGCTCCAGATGGGTTCACAGCCGAATTATACCAGACACACAAAGAGGAGCAGGTACCATTCCTTCTGAAACTATTCCAAATAATTCAAAAAGAGAAAACCCTCCCAAATTATTTTATGAGACCAACATCATCCTGATACCAAAACCTGGCAGAGACTCAACAAGAAAAGAATACTTCAGGTCAATATCCATGATGAACATAGATGCAAAAATCTTCAATAAAATACTGCCAAACAAATTACAACAGCACATTAAAAAACTTATCCATCATGATCAAGTAGAATTCATCCAGGGGATGCAAGGCTGTTTCAACATACACAAGTCTATAAATGTAATTCACCACATAAACAGAAGCAAAAACAAAAACTACATGATTATCTCAATTGATGCAGAGAAGGCATCTGACAAAATTCAACAGACCTTTATGCTAAAATCCCTCAAAAAACATGGTATTAATGAAACATACCTCAAAGTAATAAAAGCTATTTATGACAAACCAACAGCCAATATCATACTTAATGGGCAAAAACTGGAAGCATTCCCTTTGAAATCTGGCACTAGACAAGGATGCCCTCTCGCACCACTCCTATTCAACATAGTACTGGAAGTTCTAGCCAGAGCAATCAGGCAAGAAAAAGAAATAAAGGGTATTCAAATAGGAAAGGTGGAAGCCAAATTGTCTCTATTTGCAGACGACATGATAGTATACCTAGAGGACCCCATCACCTCAGCCCAAAAGTTTCTGAAACTGATAAGCACCTTCAGCAAATTCTCAGGATATAAAATCAATGTGCAAAAATCACAAGCATTCCTATACACCAATAACAGACTTAAAGAGAACCAAATCAAGAACAAACTGCCATTCACAATTGCTACAAGGAAAATAAAATACCTAAGAATACAACTCAAACAGATGGAGAATCATTCCATGTTCGTGGTTAGGCAGAATAAATATCGTGAAAATGGCTATACTGCCCAAAGTAATTTACACAGTCCATGCAATCCCCATCAAACTACTATTTAATTTCTTCACAGAACTGGAAAAAACCACCATGAACTTCATATGGAACCAAAAGAGAGCCCGCATAGCCAAGTCAATTCTAAGCAAAAAGAACACAGCGGGAGGCATCACACTACCAGTCTTCAAACTGTACTACAAGTCTACAGTATTCAAAACTGCATGGTACTGCTACCAAAACAGAGATGTAGACCAATGGAACAGAACAGAGGCATTAGAGGCAACACAACATATCTACAAACATATAATCTTTGATAAACCAGAAAAAACAAGCAATGGGGAAAATATGACCTGTTTAATAAATGGTGTTGGTAAAACCAGCTAGCCATGTGCAGAAAGCAGAAACTGGACCCCTTCCTGACACCTTACACTAAAATTAACTCCAGATGAATTAAAGACTTAAACGTAAGACCTGACACCATAAAAACCCTAGAAGAAAATCTAGGCACAACCATTAAGGACATAGGAGTAGGCAAGAACTTCATGACCAAAACACCAAAAGCATTGGCAACAAAAGCCAAAATAGACAAATGGGACCTAATCAAACTCACAGCTTCTGCAGCAAAAGAAACAGTCACTAGAGTGAATCGGCAACCATCAGAATGGGAAAAATATTAGCAGTTTACGCATCTGACAAAGGGCTGATATCCAGAATTTACAAAGAACTCAAACAGATTTACAGGAAAACAAACAAGCCCATTCAAAATGGGCAAAGGATATGAACAGACACTTTACAAAAGAAGACATACATGAGGCCAACAAACACATGAAAAATGCTCATTATCACTGGTCATTAGAGAGATGCAAATCAAAACCACATTGAGATACCATCTCATGCCAGTTAGAATGGTGATCATTAAAAAATCTGGAGACAGCAGATGCTGGAGATGATGTGGAGAAATAGGAACACTCTTACACTGTTGGTGAGAGTGTAAATTATTTCAACCATTGTGGAAGACAGTGTGGCGATTCCTCAAGGAACTAGAAATAGAAATTCCATTTGACCCAGCAATCCCATTACTGGGTATATATCCAAAGGACTATAAATTGTTCTACTACAAGGACACGTGCACACGAATGTTCATTGCAGGACGGCTTACCGTAACAAAGACCTGGAACCAACCCAAATGCCCATCGATGATAGACTGGACTGGGAAAATGTGGCACATATACACCATGGAATATTATGCAGCAATCAAAAATGATGAGTTTGTGTTTTTTTAAGGACATGGATGAATCTGGAGAACATCATTCTCAGCAAACTGAAACAAGAACAGAAAAAGAAATACCGCATATTCTCACTCATAGGCGGGTGAGAAAAATAAGAACACATGGACAGAGGAAGGGGTCTACTACACACTGGGGTCTATTGAGGGGAATGGAGGAGGGGCAGTGGGGGGGCTGGGGAGGGATAGCCTGGGGAGAAATGCCAAGTGTGGTTGAAGGGTTGGAAGTCAGCAAAACACACTGCCATGTGTGCACCTATGCAACTATCTTGCATGTTCTGCACATGTACCCCAAAACCTATAATGCAATAAAAATTTAAAAAATTAAAAAAAAAGAAAAGACATAGAAAGCAGAGTGGGGAAATATACCCTCAAAATCTATTGTTTATCCTGGCATAAATCCAATCAATGGGGAAATCCTTGCTACCTAAACACCTCCCATTAGGTTCCACTTCTCAGCATTGTTGTATGGGTGATTGTTTATAACACATGACGTTTGTGGAGACAAACAATTAAATAATAGTATTTGAGACTCTTGCTCATAAGAACAGATGGCTAATTAAAACCCTAGAAATATCTTTGCTGCTTCTGTTGCTGCTTGTGTTGCCTGTATTACAGGAAATATTCTGATCTTCAAGATTATGGGGAGGAGATGGCTTGAAATAGTGTCTCCTACTTGTAGTGATCACTTGAGCCCAGGTCTTTGAGACCAGCCTGGGCAACATAGTGTGACCTTGTGTCAAATAAATAAATAAATAAATAGCATATGAAAGAAAAACAAAGAAAAGAAGAAAATTATGGGGAGAAGACAGTGAACACTGTGGCTTACTGAAGTAATCAATTTCTTTCTTATTTATTTTATTTTAATTTTTTTTGAGATGGAGTTTTGCTCTTGTTACCTAGGCTGGAGTGCAATGGTGTGATCTCAGCTCACTGCAACTCTGTCTCCTGGGTATAGGCAATTCTCCTGCCTCAGCCTCCTGAGTAGCTGGGATTACAGGCACACGCCACTTTGCCCTGCAAATTTTTTTTTTTTGTATTTTTAGTAGAGACAGTGTTTCACCATGTTGACCCGGATAATTTCGATCTCTTGACCTCGTGATCCATGCACCTCGGACTCCCAAAGTCCTGGGATTGCAGGCCTGAGTCACAGCACCCAGCCTCTTTTTTATTTTTTTATTGCATTTTAGCTTTTGAGGTACATGTGAAGAACATGCAAGACTGTTACATAGGTACACACATGGCAGTGTGATGTTCTGCCTTTCTCTTCTTCACCTATATATGGCATTTCTCCCCATGCTATCTTTCCCCAACTCCCCACTCCCCCACTGTTCCTCCCCAATATTCCCCAACAGACTCCAGTGTGTAGTGCTTCCCTCCCTGTTTCCATGTGTTCTCTTTGTTCAACATCCACCTTTGAGTGAGAACATGTGGTGTTTGATTTTCTGTTCTTGTGTCAGTTTTCTGAGAATGATGGTTTCCGGTTCATCCATGTCCTGCAAAGGACACAAACTCAACTCCTCAGTTTTGATGACTGCATAGTATCCCATGATGTATATATGCTACATTTTCCTGTCCAGTCTATTATTGGTAGGCATTTGGGTTGGTTTCAGGTCTTTCCTATTGTAAACTGTACTACAATGAACATTCCTGTGCATGTGTCCTTATAGTAAAAATATTTATAATACTTTGGATATATACCCAGTAATGGGATTGCTAGGTCAAATGAAATTTCTATTTTTAGTTCCTGAGAAATTACCACACTGTCTTCCACAATGGTTGAACT
>JAKFGQ010001120.1:0-10047 GCA_021498475.1 Saguinus midas | reverse complement strand
ACTGTTGGTGTGTGGTGCTATAGGGACTGTTGTTGGTAGGTGCTCTATAGTGTCACTGTTGGTTTCAGGAAAAGCCTGTGAGTTGCAGTGGGGCAGGAGGGAGGCCTGTACTGAGCTTGTGTGAGCTGCCTTTGGGTGCAGATCTAAAGCTGAGGATTGAAAAAGCTAAACACAGTGGCCTTATGCCACATGTGAGAACAGCCCCAGACCACTTTCCACAGAGCCTCCTGCCAACAGCAGCTTCCAGAGGAGCTCAATCAGAAGGAAGCCAGCAAAGCTGCTATGCAAAGCCATCACTACAAAAGGGGGTGTGGGAAAGAGGAGGACAAACACTACTGACCACAGAAAATGACAAGTATGTGAAGTAGTTTTACTAGTTTATTCTCGCATTGCTATAAACAAACGGTGACTCACACCTGTAATCCCAGCACTCAGGAGGCTGAAGCAGGTGGATCACCTGCAATCAGGAGTTTAAGACCAGCCTGGCCAACACAACGAGACCCTGTCTCTACTAAAAATACAAAAAAATTAGCGGGCATGGTGACACATGCCTGTAATTCCAGCTACTTGAAAGGCTGAGGCAGGAGAATCACTTGAACTCAGAAGGCAGAGGTTGCAGTGAGCCGAGATCGTGCCACTGCACTCCAGCTTCAGCAAAACAGCGAGACTCTGCATTTTTTAAAAAAGTTTTAAAACATTGAACATTTTAAAGAAAACCCACTCAGAGCAGTAAGTCTGATAGTACCCCACAAATGCAGCTGACCTGACTGGCACTGTGGTTGGCCGGCTTGTTTGTGCTCACAGTTAACTCTTTGATCTGCAAGAAAGCAAGGGATGGTGTGGCCAGAAGGTCTGAGACTCTGGGAACAAATCAAGTGACCAAGAAGCTACTGCGAGGAAAGAAAGATTTATAGCCACTGCTCAAAAACACAGGTGAGAAATCTAAGTCAGTATATTGTAAAATAAAATGCAAGTTCATATTAGAATAACATTTGAAAAATCATTCAGTGGTATCTGAACTGGGTAGTCTAGTGTAAAAGATTATTCCAAGGGCCCTTGGGGAAGATCTGATCCCACAACTTGGGGAAATAAAAAATTTTAGATATATATTTTCATGTTACCCAAAAGTTAAGGGTGTTTTAAAACTCTCTGAAATGACAAAGTAGAAGGCTTAGAACAGTTTGCACTGGCCGAAAATGAGCAATTGTCATTCACTGGAAGAAGCTGAGTCTGTAATTGTCCCCACAATTACATGATTTTATAAGAAATGTTAAAAGATCCTTAAATGCAAAAGAAGGGAGAGCATAATAAAGGAGGCTAATGCTTATTAATTTTAGCAAAAGGAGGACTGTGGGGTCTGCGAGAGTCCTACCCCTGACCCGGGGAGTATGTGGCAATGAGGCAATGAGGCAGAAACTGCCTTGTTCCTGATTCAGAGAAAAACAGGGAACTCCCATAGCCAGGAGCTGCCAGAAAAGGTCAGGACCACCAACAATGTGGGCGAGGGGGCCTCTGGGATCATGCTGAGTTAGTCGTTGCATAGAAACAGGGCTCAAATCTACAAAATACAAGATGGGTCACCCAAGGGTGGGGACTGTCCTGCCTGGAGGATGAGTGGCCTCATGGCTCTGGAGTAAGACGACTCTGTGTCCTGGGCCACCAAGCTCAGGGAAAGGCCTAGCTTCCCTCATCCACTTGAGCTCTGCCCTCCCTTCAGCCGCAATCCCAGCCTGGACCCGAGACTCCTGCGTCCTCCAGTCCTGTCCAGCCTGGGCACACCTCGGTCCGAGCCTCCGGTTGGTATTAGCCCCTCCCCAGCGCCGGCTGTGCGCTCCACACTCCCACCCCACGCACCCGCCCCACACTCCTGGCACTGCTGCTGAGCCTTCCTGGGTTACTTAATCCACCCCAGCCCGGGCAATAAACCCCGAGTGCAGACCCCTCGTCCTCAGCTCTGCGGAGAGAGGGTCCCCACAGCATTTCTGCTCCTCCCCCAAGACTGCGGCAGGGCACAGCACCAGCAAACCCCACACGGTGAGTACCTGCAGGGCAACTGCCTCTTTCCTTCTCATTAATAATAGAATCAGGTCCCTTCTCAAGGGAAGACCCTGCCTTGCAGCCCCAGACTGACCTGCGCCTTCTCGCAGGCCCGCTCCGAATCCTGGGTAGGACTCAGGACGAGGCTCCGCGTGGCCCAGCCCTTCCGAGAGCTTTGCGGTCGGCGCGGCTGGCGCTGGGGGCTGAGGGGGAGGGGCTCCCACACCTGTGCTCTTCCGGGAGAGGGACCGCGGCGGGGCGTAGTGTGCACGGGGCAGGGGAGACGACTGCGCCTGAGGGAGGCACAGCTGCAGCAGGGTGGGAAGCAGAGACACCCAGAAGCAGAGACGGGCCACACGCACAGACAAAGCCGGCCCGAGTGCCGCCCGAGCGGAGCAGCCCCACCGCGTCCGGCGCGCCCGCCACCCCGCGCCCCGGCACCCGCCCAGGTCCTCCCCTCCCGCCGGCCTCCGGCGGCTTAACCTCGCCTGCCCGGCCCCGCGGAGCCCCTGGAGCCGCGGTGGTGGGTGAGGGCGCCCACCTCCCGCTTGGGCCGCGGCGCGCGGCCCCGGAGCTGACCGTGGTGCTGAGCGCAGCTCACGCTCGAACGCGGTGGCCGACCCAGTAGCGGCCGCGCCCTGTTACACTACCGGTCCCCAGCGGTAAGTCGCCAAGGCCCCGAGAGGCTGCGTGGGTCCTGCCCGCTGTTGTGGACCCTGCGGGAGGGCGAGGATTGGGGAATTTGGTGCGTTCTCTGGCACGATGGGTGGGCTGAGTGCAGGAAGCAGGGTCTGCGCCCTGGACCCAGCTGTGCCAGGCGCAGTCAGGGACCTGGGGCGGTGACCTTAGGTCTGGGCTAGTGAAGCGAAGAAACCCTCCGCCCGCGGATGCAGGGACTGAGGGAGAGCTGATAAGGCTGTGAGGCCTGTCTCCTTGCCCCTGGGCAGGCCAAGAGTTCCCAGAGGCGCCCTCCGAGAAGGTGGGCCAGGACCTTCCCTCCCCAGAGGGCCCTTTGTCTCCCCAGCGTGGGGGTTGGGTGGCTTGGTGGTGCTCTCTCTGCAGATTCTATTTCTGCTTTATTCCCCACTCCCACTCCCACCTCCACCCCAGAGCACAGTTGCTTTCCTTCCCCACAGTAGCCCTCACTCCAGCCCTCCCAAGACAAGACAGCCTACTACCGATAACGCTATTGCCCCATAGCTTTGCCCAGCCCAGTGTCTAGAGGTCCTTGGGCCTAAGCTTTTTTTTTTTTAAATCACCGTATACTCCTTTGTAACTCTCTGAAGGACTCCATGGCTCAGGAGAACCACCAACAAAGTGTGAACCTTGCTCCCCCCTTCATATCCTACAGGGAAGTTCTGACTAATTTCTCTTATAAGCCTCCCACATTGTCCAAGAAAATTAGCACAGGCCTCCAAGTCTAAAAGAATCTTGACCATGCACAGCGTATTAGTTCATTTTCACACAGCTATAAAGAAATACTTGAGACTGGGTAATTTGTAAAGAAAAGATGCTTAATGGATTCACAGTCACACGTGGCTGGGGAAGCCTCAGAAAGCTTACAACCATGGCAGTAGGTGAAGGGAAAGCAAGGCACATCTTACGTGGCAGCAAGAGAGAGAGAAGAGTACAGCGGGGAACTGCCAAACACTTTTTAAAACCATCATATCTCATGAGAACTCACCCACTATCACAAGAACACCATGGGGAAAGCCACTCCCATGATCCATCACCTCCTACCAGATCCCTCCTTCAATATGTGCAGATTACAATTCGAGGAGAGATTTTGGTGGGGACGCAGCCAAACCATATTACACAGGCTGAAAGATTTGTGAAACAAGCCCTGAATGCCCAGAGAGCCTAGCCAAGCTCAGAAGGCAGCAGTTGGGAAGAAGGGCATGACTTCCTGTGGGTTTGGTTTGTCTCTTAAACTATACTCTAGGCCCTCCCTACTCAGAGTAGTCCATGGAGGAGAAGGAAGAGGAAGAAGAGAAAAGAAGAGGATGATGACCACAATGACAACAAACAAGTAGCAGATGAGATCTTGTGCCAGAAAAATGGTGGCCTGGGTCAAATGCAAACCGAGATTTTACATTTCAATTTTGACTTCAAGCAAGCAAGCAAGAAAGAAAGAAAGAAAAGAAACTAAAGTGTTCAGTGAAGCAATAATTTCTGCAAAACAATAGCAAAAACAGAAAAACATGAGTGCATGGAAATTACGGCAAAATAACAAAAGGCAAAGGAGCATAAATCAGCAGTGCCTAAAGAAAGCAGAAGAGTTAAAGAGTTGTGGAAAGAAAATTAAACAGGAAGCTGCACACAGAGAATGGACTCTGCCATTCCTGGTGAGGAAGGAAGAGGACAGCAGGGGATGAGAGGAGGCAAGTGAGGAGGAAACTGCGGGGCACTGGCACCCAGTCATCAAGAAAAATCATATTTTAATGCAAGCTTGTCCAAGCTGCTACCCAGAATGGTTTTGCATGCAGCCCAATACAAATGCATAAACTTCCTTTCTTTTTTTTTCTTTGCTTGACTTTTATACTTTTTAAAAAAATTTTTATTGCATTTTAGGTTTTGGGGTACATGTGCAGAACGTGCAAGATAGTTGCATAGGTACACACATGGCAGTGTGCTTTGCGGCCTTCCTCTCCTTCACCCACAATTGGGATTCTCCCCAGGCTATTGCTCCCCAGCTAGCCCCCCACTGTTCCTCCCCTATTCCCCCCAATAGACCCCAGTGTCCATGTGTTCTCATTTTTCTCACCCGCCTATGAGTGAGAATATGTGGTATTTTGTTTTCTGTTCTTGTGTCAGTTTGCTGAGAATGATGTTCTCCATATTCATCCATGTCCTTTCAAAGGACACAAACTCATCATTTTTGATTGCTGCATAATATTCCATGGTGTATATGTGCCACATTTTCCCAGTCCAGTCTATCATCGATGGGCATTTGGGTTGGTTCCAGGTCTTTGCTATTGTAAACAGTGCTGCAGTGAACATTAGTGTGCATGTGTCCTTATAAAATAATGATTTATAGTCCTTTGGATATATACCCAGTAATGGGATTGCTGGGTCAAATGGAATTTCTATTTCTAGGTCCTTGAGAAATCACCACACTGTCTTCCACAATGGTTGAACTAATTTATACTCCCACCAACAGTGTAAGAGTGTTCCTATTTCTCCACATCCTCTCCAGCATCTGTTGTCTCCAGATTTTTTAATGATCGCCATTTCAACTGGCATGAGATGGTACCTCAATGTGGTTTTGATTTGCATCTCTCTAATGACCAGTGATGATGAGCATTTTTCATGTTTGTTGGCCTCATGTAAGTCTTCTTTTGTAAAGTGTCTGTTCATATCCTTTGCCCATTTTTGAATGGGCTTGTTTGTTTTTTTCCTGTAAATCTGTTTAAGTACTTTGTAAATTCTGGATATCAGCCCTTTGTCAGATGCGTAAACTGCAAAGATTTTTTCCCATTCTTTTGGTTGCCGATTCACTCTAGTGACTGTTTCTTTTGCCATGCAGAAGCTGTGGAGTTTGATTAGGTCCCATTTGTCTATTTTGGCTTTTGTTGCCAATGCTTTTGATGTTTTGGTCATGAAGTCCCTGCCTACTCCTACATCCTGAATGATTTTGCCTAGATTTTCTTCTAGGGTTTTTATGGTGCCAGGTCTTATGTTTAAGTCTTTAATCCATCTGGAGTTAATTTTAGTGTAAGGTGTCAGGAAAAGGTCCAGTTTCTGCTTTCTGCACATGGCTAACCAGTTTCCCAACACCATTTATTAAACAGGGAATCCTTTTTCATTGCTTGTTTTTGTCTGGTTTATCAAAGATTATATGGTTGTAGATATGTTGTGTTGCCTCCAATGACTCTGTTCTGTTCCATTGGTTTATATCTCTGTTTTGGTACCCATACTATGCTGTTTTGATTACTGTAGGCTTGTAGTATAGTTTGAAGTCTGGTAGTGTGATGCCTCCCGCTGTGTTCTTTTTGCTTAGAATTGACTTGGTTATGTGGGCTCTCTTTTGGTTCCATATAAAAGTCATGGTGGTTTTTACCAGTTCTGTGAAGAAATTCAATGGTAGCTTGATGGGGATAGCATTGATTGTGTAAATTACTTTGGGCAGTATAGCCATTTTCACGATATTGATTCTTCCTAACCATGAACATGGGATGTTTCTCCATTGTTTGTGTCCTCTCTTATTTCGATGAGCAGTGGGTTGTAGTTTTCCTTGAAGAGGTTTCTTACGTTCCCTGTAAGTTGTATTCCTAGGTATTTTATTCTCTTTGTAGCAATTGTGAATGGCAGTTCGTTCTTGATTTGGTTCTCTTTAAGTCTGTTATTGGTGTATAGGAATGCTTGTGATTTTTGCACATTGATTTTATATCCTGAGACTTCGCTGAAGTTCCTTATCAGTTTTAGGAGTTTTTGGGCTGAGGTGATGGGGTCTTCCAGGTATACTATCATGTCATCTGCAAATAGAGACAATTTGGCTTCCACCTTTCCTATTTGAATACCTTTTATTTCTTTTTCTTGCCTGATTGCTCTGGCTAGAACTTCCAGTAATATGTTGAATAGGAGTGATGAGAGAGGGCATCCTTGTCTAGTGCCAGATTTCAATGGAAGTGCTTCCAGTTTTTGCCCATTCAGTATGATATTGGCTGTTGTTTTGTTGTAAATAGCTTTTATTACTCTGAGATATGTTCCATCAATACCAAGTTTATTGAGGGTTTTTAGCATGAAGGGCTGTTGAATTTTGTCAAATGCCTTCTCTGTGTCAATTGAGATTATCATGTGGTTTTTGTTTTGGTTTTGTTTATGTGGTGAATTACGTTTATACACTTGCATATGTTGAACCAGGCTTGCATCCCCGGGGTAAATCCTACTTGATCATGATGGATAAGTTTTTTAATGTGCTGTTGCAATCGGTTTTCCAGTATTTTATTGAAGACTTTTGCATCTATGTTCATCATGGATATTGGCCTGAAGTTTTCTTTTCTTGTTGAGTCTCTGCCGGGTTTTGGTATCAGGATGATGTTGGTCTCATAAAATGATTTGGGAAGGGTTCCCTCTTTTTGGATTATTTGGAATAGTTTCAGAAGGAATGGTACCAGCTTCTCTTTCTGTGTCTGGTAGAATTCGGCTGTGAACCCATCTGGACCTGGGCTTTTTGTGTGCAGTAGGCTCTTAATTGCTGCCTCAACTTCAGACCTTGTTATTGGTCTATTCATAGTTTTGGCTTTCTCCTGGTTTAGGCTTGGGAGGACACAGGTGTCCAGGAATTTATCCATTTCTTCCTGGTTTACTAGTTTATGTGCATAGAGTTGTTTGTAGTATTCTCTGATGATGGTTTGAATTTCTGTGGAATCTGTGGTGATTTCCCTTTATCGTTTTTATTGCATCTATTTGGTTGTTCTCTTTTCTTTTTATCAGTCTGGCTAGTGGTCTGTCTATTTTGTTGATCTTTTCAAAAACCAGCTCTTGGATTTATTGATTTTTGAAGGGTTTTTGTGTCTCTATCTCCTTCAGTTCTGCTCTGATCTTAGTTATTTCTTGTCTTCGCTACATTTTGAGTTTTTTATCTTGATCCTCTAGCTCTTTCAATTTTGATGATAGGGTGTCAATTTTGGATCTCTCCACTCTTCTCATGTGGGCACTTATTGCTATATATTTTCCTCTACAGACTGCTATAAATCTGTCCCAAAAATTCTGGTACGTTTTGTCTTCGTTCTCATTGGTTTCAAAGAACTTCTTTATTTCTGCCTTCATTTCATTGTTTATCCAATCAACATTCAAGAGCCAGTTGTTCAGTTTCCATGAAGCTGTGCGGTTCTGAGTTAGTTTCTGAATTCTGAGTTCTAACTTGATTGCACTATGGTCTGAGAGACTGTTTGTTATGATTTCAGTTGTTTTGCATTTGCTGAGGAGTGCTTTACTTCCAATTATGTGGTCAATTTTGGAGTAGGTGTGATGTGGTGCTGAGAAGAATGTATATTCTGTGGATTTGGGGTGGAGAGTTCTGTAAATGTCTATCAGGTTTGCTTGTTCCAGGTCTGAGTTCAAGTCCTGGATATCCTTGTTAATTTTCTGTCTGGTTGATCTGTCTGACATTGACAGTGGAGTGTTAAAGTCTCCCACTATTATTGTGTGGGAGTCTAAGTCTCTTTGTAAGTCATTAAGAACTTGCCTTATATATCTGGGTGCTCCTGCATTGGGTCCATATATATTTACAATCATTAGCTCTTCTTGTTGTATCGTTCCTTTTACCATTATGTAATGACCTTCTTTGTTCCTTTTGATCTTTGTTGCTTTAACGTCTATTTTATCAGAGACGAGAATTGCAACTCCTGTGTTTTATTTTTTTGCTCTCCATTTTCTTGGTAAATCTTCCTCCATCCCTTTATTTTGAGACTTTGTGTATCCTTGCATGTGAGGTGGGTTTCCTGGATTCAGCACACTGAAGGGTTTTGTTTTTTTTATCCAATTTGCCAGTCTGTGTCTTTTGATTGGTGCATTTAGCCCATTTACATTTAGGGTTAATATTGTTATGTGTGAATTTGAGACTGCCATTTCAATGCTAGCTGGATATTTTGCCCATTGGTTCATGTAGATTCTTCTTTTTGTTGATGCTCTTTAGCATTTGGTATGCTTTTAGGTTGGCTGGTACTGGTTGTTTCTTTCTATGTGTAGTGCCTCTTTCAAGAGCTCTTGTAAAGCAGGCCTGGTGGTGACAAAATCTCTGAGTACTTCCTTGTTCACGAAGGATTTTATTTTTCCTTCACTTATGAAGCTCAGTTTGGCTGGACATGAAATTCTGTGTTGGAAGTTCTTTTCTTTAAGGATGTTGAATATTGGCCCCCACTCTTTTCTGTCTTGTAGGGTTTCTGCTGAGAGATCTGCTGTCAGTCTGATGGGCTTCCCTTTGTGGGTGACCTGACCTTTCTCTCTGGCTGCCCTTAGTATTTTCTCCTTCATTTCATCCCTGGTGAATCTGAAGATTATGTGCCTTGGGGTTGCTCTTCTTGCGGAGTATCTTTGTGGTGTTCTCTGTATTTCCTGGAGTTGAGTATTGGCCTGCCTTGCTAGGTTGGGGAAATTTTCCTGGATAATATCCTGAAGAGTGTTTTCCAGCTTGGATTCATTCTCTTTGTCACATTCTGGTACAGCTATCAAACGTAGGTTGGGTCTCTTCACATAGTCCCACATTTCTTGGAGATTTTGTTCATTTCTTTTTGCTTTTTTTTCTCTAATCTTGGTTTCTCATTTATTTCATTAAGTTGATCTTTGACTTCTGATATTCTTTCTTCTGCTTAGTCAATTCTGCGTTGAAACTTGTGCATGTTTCACGAAGTTCTCGTGTTGTGTTTTTCAGCTCTTTCAATTTTTTCATATTCCTCTCCAAGTTGTGCATTCTTGTTATCATTTCCTCGAATCTTTTTTCAAAATTTTTTTCAAGGTTCTTAGTTTCTTTGCATTGATTTAGAACATGTTCTTTTAGCTCACTGAAGTTTCTCATCATTCCACTTCTGAAGTCTGATTCTGTTATTTAGTCACACTCTTTCTCCGTCCAGCTTTGTTCTCTTATTGGTGAGGTGTTTTGGTCCTTTGTAGGAGGTGAGGTGTTTTGGTTTCAGGTGTTTTTCTCCCTTTTGCGCTGGTTTCTTCCCATCTTTGTGGATTTATCCACCTGTCGTCTTAGTAGTTACTGACTTTTCAATTTGGTCTCTGAGTGGATGCCCAGATTGTTGATGATGAAGTATTTCTGTTACTTAGTTTTCCTTCTAACAGTCAGCCCCTCTGCTGCACAAGTGCTGAGGTCCACTCCAGGCCCTGCTTGTCTGGGGTACACCCGTAGCAGCTGTGGAACAGTGAGGGACGATACCAGTTTCTTCTTCTGCTTTCTTTGTCCCAGAATGATGCCGCCAAATGTCAGTCTGATTAGTCCTTTTTGAGGTGACTCTTTGGATATACAGGGTCAGGGAGCTGCTTGAGGAGATGGTCTGTACT
>JAKFGQ010000112.1:0-56310 GCA_021498475.1 Saguinus midas | reverse complement strand
TCCCAGGTGTGCATTATTCAGTGAGGCTCTGAATGAGTGGCCATATGAAATAGACTCCTGACTATTCCACAGGTGTGCATTATTCAGTGAGGCTCTGAATGAGTGGCCATATGAAATAGACTCCTGACTATTCCACAGGTGTGCATTATTCACTGAGGCTCTGAATGAGTGGCCATATGAAATAGACTCCTGACTATTCCACAGGTGTGCATTATTCACTGAGGCTCTGAATGAGTGGCCATATGAAATAGACTCCTGACTATTCCACAGGTGTGCATTATTCACTGAGGCTCTGAATGAGTGGCCATATGAAATAGACTCTGACTATTCCCCAGGTGTGTATTATTCAGTGAGGCTCTGAATGAGTGGCCATATGAAATAGACTCTGACTATTCCCCAGGTGTGTATTATTCACTGAGGCTCTGAATGAGTGGCCATATGAAATAGACTCTGACTATTCCCCAGGTGTGTATCATTCAGTGAGGCTCTGAATGAGTGGCCATATGAAATAGACTCTGACTATTCCCCAGGTGTGTATTATTCACTGAGGCTCTGAATGAGTGGCCATATGAAATAGACTCTGACTATTCCCCAGGTGTGTATTATTCACTGAGGCTCTGAATGAGTGGCCATATGAAATAGACTCTGACTATTCCCCAGGTGTGTATTATTCACTGAGGCTCTGAATGAGTGGCCATATAAAATAGACTCCTGACTATTCCACAGGTGTGCATTATTCAGTGAGGCTCTGAATGAGTGGCCATATGAAATAGACTCTGACTATTCCCCAGGTGTGTATTATTCACTGAGGCTCTGAATGAGTGGCCATATGAAATAGACTCTGACTATTCCCCAGGTGTGTATTATTCACTGAGGCTCTGAATGAGTGGCCATATGAAATAGACTCTGACTATTCCCCAGGTGTGTATTATTCACTGAGGCTCTGAATGAGTGGCCATATGAAATAGACTCTGACTATTCCCCAGGTGTGTATTATTCACTGAGGCTCTGAATGAGTGGCCATATGAAATAGACTCTGACTATTCCCCAGGTGTGTATTATTCACTGAGGCTCTGAATGAGTGGCCATATGAAATAGACTCCTGACTATTCCACAGGTGTGCATTATTCACTGAGGCTCTGAATGAGTGGCCATATGAAATAGACTCCTGACTATTCCACAGGTGTGCATTATTCACTGAGGCTCTGAATGAGTGGCCATATAAAATAGACTCCTGACTATTCCCCAGGTGTGTATTATTCAGTGAGGCTCTGAATGAGTGGCCATATGAAATAGACTCTGACTATTCCCCAGGTGTGTATTATTCAGTGAGGCTCTGAATGAGTGGCCATATGAAATAGACTCTGACTATTCCCCAGGTGTGTATTATTCAGTGAGGCTCTGAATGAGTGGCCATATGAAATAGACTCCTGACTATTCCACAGGTGTGCATTATTCACTGAGGCTCTGAATGAGTGGCCATATGAAATAGACTCCTGACTATTCAGATATACATATTATTCACTGAGGCTCTGAATGAGTGGCCATATGAAATAGACTCTGACTATTCCCCAGGTGTGTATTATTCACTGAGGCTCTGAATGAGTGGCCATATAAAATAGACTCCTGACTATTCCACAGGTGTGCATTATTCAGTGAGGCTCTGAATGAGTGGCCATATAAAATAGACTCCTGACTATTCCACAGGTGTGCATTATTCAGTGAGGCTCTGAATGAGTGGCCATATGAAATAGACTCCTGACTATTCCACAGGTGTGTATTATTCACTGAGGCTCTGAATGAGTGGCCATATGAAATAGACTCCTGACTATTCCCCAGGTGTGTATTATTCACTGAGGCTCTGAATGAGTGGCCATATGAAATAGACTCTGACTATTCCCCAGGTGTGTATTATTCAGTGAGGCTCTGAATGAGTGGCCATATGAAATAGACTCCTGACTATCACCCAGGTGTGTATCATTCAGTGAGGCTCTGAATGAGTGGCCATATGAAATAGACTCCTGACTATTCCCCAGGTGTGTATTATTCACTGAGGCTCTGAATGAGTGGCCATATAAAATAGACTCCTGACTATTCCCCAGGTGTGCATTATTCACTGAGGCTCTGAATGAGTGGCCATATGAAATAGACTCTGACTATTCCCCAGGTGTGTATTATTCAGTGAATCTCTGAATGAGTGGCCATATGAAATAGACTCCTGACTATTCCCCAGGTGTGCATTATTCACTGAGGCTCTGAATGAGTGGCCATATGAAATAGACTCTGACTATTCCCCAGGTGTGTATTATTCAGTGAGGCTCTGAATGAGTGGCCATATAAAATAGACTCCTGACTATTCCCCAGGTGTGTATTATTCAGTGAGGCTCTGAATGAGTGGCCATATGAAATAGACTCCTGACTATTCCCCAGGTGTGTATTATTCACTGAGGCTCTGAATGAGTGGCCATATGAAATAGACTCCTGACTATTCAGATATACATATTATTCACTGAGGCTCTGAATGAGTGGCCATATAAAATAGACTCCTGACTATTCCCCAGGTGTGTATTATTCACTGAGGCTCTGAATGAGTGGCCATATGAAATAGACTCTGACTATTCCCCAGGTGTGCATTATTCAGTGAGGCTCTGAATGAGTGGCCATATGAAATAGACTCCTGACTATTCCCCAGGTGTGTATCATTCAGTGAGGCTCTGAATGAGTGGCCATATGAAATAGACTCTGACTATTCCCCAGGTGTGTATTATTCACTGAGGCTCTGAATGAGTGGCCATATGAAATAGACTCCTGACTATTCCCCAGGTGTGTATTATTCAGTGAGGCTCTGAATGAGTGGCCATATGAAATAGACTCTGACTATTCCCCAGGTGTGCATTATTCAGTGAGTTTCTGAATGAGTGGCCATATGAAATAGACTCTGACTATTCCCCAGGTGTGTATTATTCAGTGAATCTCTGAATGAGTGGCCATATAAAATAGACTCCTGACTATTCCCCAGGTGTGTATTATTCACTGAGGCTCTGAATGAGTGGCCATATGAAATAGACTCTGACTATTCCCCAGGTGTGCATTATTCAGTGAGTCTCTGAATAAGTGGCTATATTAAATAGAATCCTGAGTATTCCCCAGGTATATATGATTCTTCACTGAGGTTCTGAATGAGTGGCCATATAAAATAGACTCCTGACTATTCCCCAGGTGTGTATTATTCAGTGAGGCTCTGAATGAGTGGCCATATGAAATAGACTCTGACTATTCCCCAGGTGTGTATCATTCAGTGAGGCTCTGAATGAGTGGCCATATGAAATAGACTCCTGACTATTCCCCAGGTGTGTATTATTCAGTGAGGCTCTGAATGAGTGGCCATATGAAATAGACTCCTGACTATTCCCCAGGTGTGCATTATTCAGTGAGGCTCTGAATGAGTGGCCATATGAAATAGACTCTGACTATTCCCCAGGTGTGTATTATTCACTGAGGCTCTGAATGAGTGGCCATATGAAATAGACTCCTGACTATTCCCCAGGTGTGTATCATTCAGTGAGGCTCTGAATGAGTGGCCATATGAAATAGACTCCTGACTATTCCACAGGTGTGTATTATTGACTCAGACTCTGAATATATGGGCATATGGAATAGACTACTGACTATTCCAAAGTTGTGCATTACTCACTCAGGCTTTGATTTTGTGGCCATATAAAATAGACTCCTGACTATTCCACAGGTGTGCATTATTCACTGAGGCTGTAAATGAGTGGCCATATAAAATAGACTCCTGACTATTCCCCAGGTGTGTATTATTCAGTGAGGCTCTGAATGAGTGGCCATATGAAATAGACTCTGACTATTCCACAGGTGTGCATTATTCACTGAGGCTCTGAATGAGTGGCCATATGAAATAGACTCCTGACTATTCCCCAGGTGTGTATTATTCAGTGAGGCTCTGAATGAGTGGCCATATGAAATAGACTCCTGACTATTCAGATATACATATTATTCACTGAGGCTCTGAATGAGTGGCCATATGAAATAGACTCCTGACTATTCCCCAGGTGTGTATTATTCAGTGAGGCTCTGAATGAGTGGCCATATGAAATAGACTCCTGACTATTCCCCAGGTGTGTATTATTCAGTGAGGCTCTGAATGAGTGGCCATATGAAATAGACTCCTGACTATTCCCCAGGTGTGTATCATTCAGTGAGGCTCTGAATGAGTGGCCATATAAAATAGACTCCTGACTATTCCCCAGGTGTGTATTATTCACTGAGGCTCTGAATGAGTGGCCATATGAAATAGACTCTGACTATTCCCCAGGTGTGCATTATTCAGTGAGGCTCTGAATGAGTGGCCATATGAAATAGACTCTGACTATTCCCCAGGTGTGTATTATTCAGTGAGTTTCTGAATGAGTGGCCATATGAAATAGACTCTGACTATTCCCCAGGTGTGTATTATTCAGTGAATCTCTGAATGAGTGGCCATATAAAATAGACTCCTGACTATTCCCCAGGTGTGCATTATTCACTGAGGCTCTGAATGAGTGGCCATATAAAATAGACTCCTGACTATTCCCCAGGTGTGCATTATTCAGTGAGTCTCTGAATAAGTGGCTATATTAAATAGAATCCTGAGTATTCCCCAGGTATATATGATTCTTCACTGAGGTTCTGAATGAGTGGCCATATGAAATAGACTCCTGACTATTCCACAGGTGTGCATTATTCAGTGAGGCTCTGAATGAGTGGCCATATGAAATAGACTCCTGACTATTCCACAGGTGTGCATTATTCAGTGAGGCTCTGAATGAGTGGCCATATAAAATAGACTCCTGACTATTCCCCAGGTGTGTATTATTCAGTGAGGCTCTGAATGAGTGGCCATATAAAATAGACTCCTGACTATTCCCCAGGTGTGTATTATTCACTGAGGCTCTGAATGAGTGGCCATATGAAATAGACTCCTGACTATTCCCCAGGTGTGTATTATTCAGTGAGGCTCTGAATGAGTGGCCATATGAAATAGACTCTGACTATTCCCCAGGTGTGTATCATTCAGTGAGTTTCTGAATGAGTGGCCATATGAAATAGACTCTGACTATTCCCCAGGTGTGTATTATTCACTGAGGCTCTGAATGAGTGGCCATATAAAATAGACTCCTGACTATTCCCCAGGTGTGTATTATTCACTGAGGCTCTGAATGAGTGGCCATATAAAATAGACTCCTGACTATTCCCCAGGTGTGCATTATTCAGTGAGTCTCTGAATAAGTGGCTATATTAAATAGAATCCTGAGTATTCCCCAGGTATATATGATTCTTCACTGAGGTTCTGAATGAGTGGCCATATGAAATAGACTCCTGACTATTCCACAGGTGTGTATTATTCAGTGAGGCTCTGAATGAGTGGCCATATGAAATAGACTCCTGACTATTCCCCAGGTGTGTATTATTCAGTGAGGCTCTGAATGAGTGGCCATATGAAATAGACTCCTGACTATTCCCCAGGTGTGTATTATTCAGTGAGGCTCTGAATGAGTGGCCATATGAAATAGACTCCTGACTATTCCCCAGGTGTGCATTATTCAGTGAGGCTCTGAATGAGTGGCCATATGAAATAGACTCCTGACTATTCCCCAGGTGTGTATTATTCACTGAGGCTCTGAATGAGTGGCCATATGAAATAGACTCCTGACTATTCCACAGGTGTGTATCATTCAGTGAGGCTCTGAATGAGTGGCCATATGAAATAGACTCCTGACTATTCCCCAGGTGTGTATTATTGACTCAGACTCTGAATATATGGGCATATGGAATAGACTACTGACTATTCCAAAGTTGTGCATTACTCACTCAGGCTTTGATTTTGTGGCCATATAAAATAGACTCCTGACTATTCCACAGGTGTGCATTATTCACTGAGGCTGTAAATGAGTGGCCATATGAAATAGACTCTGACTATTCCCCAGGTGTGTATTACTCAGTGAGGCTCTGAATGAGTGGCCATATGAAATAGACTCCTGACTATTCCCCAGGTGTGTATTATTCAGTGAATCTCTGAATGAGTGGCCATATGAAATAGACTGCTGAGTACTGTACATTTGTGCATTATTCACTGAGGCTCTGAATGAGTGGCCATATGAAATAGACTCCTGACTATTCCCCAGGTGTGTATTATTCACTGAGGCTCTGAATGAGTGGCCATATGAAATAGACTCCTGACTATTCCACAGGTGTGCATTATTCACTGAGGCTATGAATGAGTGTTCATATGACATAGCCTCCTGATTACTGACCAGATGTGCATTACTCAATGAGGCTCTGAATGAGTGGCCATATGAAATAGACTCTGACTATTCCCCAGGTGTGTATCATTCAGTGAGGCTCTGAATGAGTGGCCATATGAAATAGACTCTGACTATTCCCCAGGTGTGTATCATTCAGTGAGTTTCTGAATGAGTGGCCATATGAAATAGACTCTGACTATTCCCCAGGTGTGTATTATTCAGTGAATCTCTGAATGAGTGGCCATATGAAATAGACTCTGACTATTCCCCAGGTGTGTATTATTCACTGAGGCTCTGAATGAGTGGCCATATGAAATAGACTCCTGACTATTCCCCAGGTGTGCATTATTCAGTGAGTCTCTGAATAAGTGGCTATATTAAATAGAATCCTGAGTATTCCCCAGGTATATATGATTCTTCACTGAGGTTCTGAATGAGTGGCCATATAAAATAGACTCCTGACTATTCCACAGGTGTGTATTATTCAGTGAGGCTCTGAATGAGTGGCCATATGAAATAGACTCCTGACTATTCCCCAGGTGTGTATTATTCAGTGAGGCTCTGAATGAGTGGCCATATGAAATAGACTCCTGACTATTCCCCAGGTGTGTATTATTCAGTGAGGCTCTGAATGAGTGGCCATATGAAATAGACTCCTGACTATTCCCCAGGTGTGCATTATTCAGTGAGGCTCTGAATGAGTGGCCATATGAAATAGACTCCTGACTATTCCCCAGGTGTGTATTATTCACTGAGGCTCTGAATGAGTGGCCATATGAAATAGACTCCTGACTATTCCACAGGTGTGTATCATTCAGTGAGGCTCTGAATGAGTGGCCATATAAAATAGACTCCTGACTATTCCCCAGGTGTGTATTATTGACTCAGACTCTGAATATATGGGCATATGGAATAGACTACTGACTATTCCAAAGTTGTGCATTACTCACTCAGGCTTTGATTTTGTGGCCATATAAAATAGACTCCTGACTATTCCACAGGTGTGCATTATTCACTGAGGCTGTAAATGAGTGGCCATATGAAATAGACTCTGACTATTCCCCAGGTGTGTATTACTCAGTGAGGCTCTGAATGAGTGGCCATATGAAATAGACTCCTGACTATTCCCCAGGTGTGTATTATTCAGTGAATCTCTGAATGAGTGGCCATATGAAATAGACTGCTGAGTACTGTACATTTGTGCATTATTCACTGAGGCTCTGAATGAGTGGCCATATGAAATAGACTCCTGACTATTCCCCAGGTGTGTATTATTCACTGAGGCTCTGAATGAGTGGCCATATGAAATAGACTCCTGACTATTCCCCAGGTGTGCATTATTCACTGAGGCTATGAATGAGTGTTCATATGACATAGCCTCCTGATTACTGACCAGATGTGCATTACTCAATGAGGCTCTGAATGAGTGGCCATATGAAATAGACTCCTGACTATTCCCCAGGTGTGTATCATTCAGTGAGGCTCTGAATGAGTGGCCATATGAAATAGACTCTGACTATTCCACAGGTGTGCATTATTTAGTAAGGCTCTGAATGAGTGGCCATATGAAATAGACTCCTGACTATTCCACAGGTGTGTATTATTCAGTGAGGCTCTGAATGAGTGGCCATATAAAATAGACTCCTGACTATTCCACAGGTGTGCATTATTCAGTGAGGCTCTGAATGAGTGGCCATATGAAATAGACTCCTGACTATTCCACAGGTGTGCATTATTCACTGAGGCTCTGAATGAGTGGCCATATGAAATAGACTCCTGACTATTCCACAGGTGTGTATTATTCAATGAGGCTCTGAATGAGTGGCCATATGAAATAGACTCCTGACTATTCCACAGGTGTGTATTATTCACTGAGGCTCTGAATGAGTGGCCATATGAAATAGACTCCTGACTATTCCACAGGTGTGCATTATTCACTGAGGCTCTGAATGAGTGGCCATATAAAATAGACTCCTGACTATTCCACAGGTGTGCATTATTCACTGAGGCTGTAAATGAGTGGCCATATAAAATAGACTCCTGACTATTCCACAGGTGTGTATTATTCAGTGAGGCTCTGAATGAGTGGCCATATGAAATAGACTCCTGACTATTCCACAGGTGTGTATTATTCAGTGAATCTCTGAATGAGTGGCCATATAAAATAGACTCCTGACTATTCCACAGGTGTGCATTATTCACTGAGGCTCTGAATGAGTGGCCATATGAAATAGACTCCTGACTATTCCACAGGTGTGTATTATTCACTGAGGCTCTGAATGAGTGGCCATATGAAATAGACTCCTGACTATTCCCAGGTGTGCATTATTCACTGAGGCTATGAATGAGTGTTCATATGACATAGCCTCCTGATTACTGACCAGATGTGCATTACTCAATGAGGCTCTTAAACAATGGTGATATGAAATAGACTCCTGACTATTCCCAGGTGTGCATTATTCAGTGAGGCTCTGAATGAGTGGCCATATGAAATAGACTCCTGACTATTCCACAGGTGTGTATTATTCACTGAATCTCTGAATGAGTGGCCATATGAAATAGACTCCTGACTATTCCCAGGTGTGCATTATTTAGTAAGGCTCTGAATGAGTGGCCATATAAAATAGACTCCTGACTATTCCACAGGTGTGCATTATTCAGTGAGGCACTGAATGAACCATCATATCAAATAGACTCCTGACTATTCCACAGGTGTGCATTATTCAGTGAGGCTCTGAATGAGTGGCCATATAAAATAGACTCCTGACTATTCCCCAGGTGTGTATTATTCAATGAGGCTCTGAATGAGTGGCCATATGAAATAGACTCCTGACTATTCCACAGGTGTGTATTATTCAATGAGGCTCTGAATGAGTGGCCATATAAAATAGACTCCTGACTATTCCACAGGTGTGCATTATTTAGTAAGGCTCTGAATGAGTGGCCATATAAAATAGACTCCTGACTATTCCACAGGTGTGCATTATTCAGTGAAGCTCTGAATGAGAGGCCATATGAAATAGACTCCTGACTATTCCACAGGTGTGTATTATTCACTGAGGCTCTGAATGAGTGGCCATATGAAATAGACTCCTGACTATTCCACAGGTGTGTATTATTCAATGAGGCTCTGAATGAGTGGCCATATGAAATAGACTCCTGACTATTCCACAGGTGTGTATTATTCACTGAGGCTCTGAATGAGTGGCCATATGAAATAGACTCCTGACTATTCCACAGGTGTGCATTATTCACTGAGGCTCTGAATGAGTGGCCATATAAAATAGACTCCTGACTATTCCACAGGTGTGCATTATTCACTGAGGCTCTGAATGAGTGGCCATATGAAATAGACTCCTGACTATTCCACAGGTGTGTATTATTCAATGAGGCTCTGAATGAGTGGCCATATAAAATAGACTCCTGACTATTCCACAGGTGTGTATTATTCACTGAGGCTCTGAATGAGTGGCCATATGAAATAGACTCCTGACTATTCCACAGGTGTGCATTATTCACTGAGGCTCTGAATGAGTGGCCATATAAAATAGACTCCTGACTATTGCCCCATTGTGCATTATTTACTGAGGCTCTAAATGAGTGGCTATATGAAGTAGACTCTTAACTCTTCTGCAGGTGTGTATTATTGAATGAGACTCTGAATAAGTGGGCATAAAAAGAGACTCCTGTCTATTGCCCAGGTGTGCATTATTCACTGAGGCTCTGAATGAGTGGCCATATGAAATAGACTCCTGACTATCACCCAGGTGTGTATTATTCACTGAGGCTCTGAATGAGTGGCCATATGAAATAGACTCCTGACTGTCACACAGGTGTGTATTATTCACTGAGGCTCTGAATGAGTGGCCATATGAAATAGACTCGATTTTACTTCACAGGTGTGTATTATTCAATGAGGCTCTGAATGAGTGGCCATATGAAATAGACTAGTGATTATTCTTCACATGTGCATTATTCACTGATTCTCTGAGTGGCCATATGAAATAGACTCCTGACTGTCACACAGGTGTGTATCATTCAGGGAGGTGCTTAATTTGTGGCTATCTTAAATAGGGTCCTGACTACTCCACAGGTGTTTATTATTCACTGAATCTCTGAATGAGAGGCCATATGAAATAGACTCCTGACTATTGCCCCATTGTGCATTATTTAGTAAGGCTCTGAATGAGTGGCAGTATGGAATAGAATCCTGATGATTCCCCAGGTGTGTATCATTCAGAGAGATACTGAATCAGTGGTCACATGAAACAGGATCCTGATTATTACCGTGGTATGCATTATTCACTGCGGCTCTGAGTGGCCATATAAAATAGACTCCTAATATTCACAGAGTATTCCTCATGTGTGCATTATTCACTGATTCTCTGAGTGGCCACATGAAATAAACTCCAGGCTGCATCATAAGTGTATAATATTCGGTGAGGCTGTGAAAGAGTGGCCACATGAAATAGACTCCTGACTATTCCACAGGTGTGTATTATTCACTGATTGTCTGAATGAGTAGCCATATGATATGGACTCCTAATTATTATCCATGTGTGCATTATTCAAACAGTTTCTTCATGAGATTCCATACCAAATAGACTCCTGACACTTTCCCAGTTGTTTATTCTTCACTTATTCCCGGATGAGAGATCATATGAAATAGACTCCTGACTATCACCCAGGTGTGTATCATTCAGGAGGTGCTTAATTTGTGGCTATCTTAAATAGGGTCCTGACTACTCCATAGAAGTTCATTATTCACTGAAGCTCTAAATGAGAGGCCATATAAAATAGTCACCTGACTATTGCCCCATTGTGAATTATTTAATAAGGCTCTGAATGAGTGGCAGTATGGAATAGAATACTGATGATTCCCCAGGTGTGTATTATTGAATGAGACTCTGAATAAGTGGGCATAAAAAGAGACTCCAGACTATTACCCTGGTGTGCATTATTCACTGAGGATCTAAATGGGTGGCTATATGAAGTAGACTCTTAACTCTTCTGCAGGTGTGTATTATTGAATGAGACTCTGAATAAATGGGCATAAAAAAGTCTCCTGTCTATTGCCCAGGTGTGCATTATTCACTGAGGCTCTGAATGAGTGGCCATATGAAATAGACTCCTGACTGTCACCCAGGTGTGTATCATTCAGGAGGTGCTTAATTTGTGGCTATCTTAAATAGGGTCATGACTACTCCACAGGTGTTCATTATTCACTGAATCTCTGAATGAGAGGCCATATGAAATAGACTCCTGACTATTGCCCCTTGTGCATTATTCAGTAAGGCTCTGAATGAGTGGCAGTATGGAATAGAATCCTGATGATTCCCCAGGTGTGTATCATTCAGTGAGGCTCTGAATGAATGGTCCTATGGAACAGAATCCTGACTATTCCCCAGGTGTGCATTATTCAGTGAGGCTCTGAATGAGTGGCCATATAAAATAGACTCTTGAGAATTCTCCAGGTGTGTATTCTTCAGTTATTCCCAGAATGAGAGATCATATGAAATAGACTCCTGACTATCACCCAGGTGTGTATCATTCAGTGAGGCTCTGAATATGTGTCTACATGAAATAGACTCCTGACTACTCCATAGAAGTTCATTATTCACTGAAGCTCTAAATGAGAGGCCATATAAAATAGTCACCTGACTATTGCCCCTTGTGCATTATTCAGTAAGGCTCTGAATGAGTGGCAGTATGGAATAGAATCCTGACTATTCCCCAGGTGTGTATTATTCAGTGAGACTCTGAATAAGTGGGCATAAAAAGAGACTCCTGTCTATTGCCCAGGTGTGCATTATTCACTGAGGATCTAAATGGGTGGCTATATGAAGTAGACTCTTAACTCTTCTGCAGGTGTGTATTATTGAATGAGACTCTGAATAAGTGGGCATAAAAAGAGACTCCTGTCTATTGCCCAGGTGTGCATTATTCACTGAGGCTCTGAATGAGTGGCCATATGAAATAGACTCCTGACTGTCACCCAGGTGTGTATCATTCAGGAGGTGCTTAATTTGTGGCTATCTTAAATAGGGTCATGACTACTCCACAGGTGTTCATTATTCACTGAATCTCTGAATGAGAGGCCATATGAAATAGACTCCTGACTATTGCCCCCTTGTGCATTATTCAGTAAGGCTCTGAATGAATGGTCCTATGGAACAGAATCCTGACTATTCCCCAGGTGTGTATTATTCAGTGAGGCTCTGAATGAGTGGCCATATGAAATAGACTCCTGACTATCACCCAGGTGTGTATTATTCACTGATTCTCTGAGTGGCCATATGAAATAGACTCCTAATATTCACTGAGTATTCCTCATGTGTGCATTATTCACTGATTCTCTGAGTGGCCATATGAAATAGACTCCTGACTATTCCCCAGGTGTGTATTATTCAGTGAGGCTCTGAATGAGTGGCCATATAAAATAGACTCCTGACTATTCCCCAAGTGTGTATTATTCAGTGAGGCTCTGAATATGTGTCTACATGAAATAGACTCCTGACTATTCCACAGGTGTGCATTATTCACTGAGGCTCATAATGAGTGTTTATATTAAATAGAATCCTGACTATTCCCAAGCTGTGTATCATTCAGTGAGGCTCTGAATGATTCTCCATAGGAGAAAGACTCCTGAGTACTCAACAGCTGTGAATTATTCACTGAGCCTCTGAATGAGTGGCCACATGAAATAGACTCCTGACTATTCCCCAAGTGTGTATTATTCACTGAAGCTCTAAATGAGAGGCCATATGAAATAGACTCCTGACTACTCCACAGGTGTGCATTATTCACTGAGGGGCTGAATGAGAGGCCATATAAAATAGACTCCTGACTATTGCCCCTTGTGCATTATTCACTGAGGCTCTGAATGAGTGGCCATATGAAATAGACTCCTGACTGTCACACAGGTGTGTGTTATTCACAGAGTCTCTGAATGCATTGCCATTCCAAATAGACTCCTGACTATTGCCCCTTGTGCATTATTCAGTGAGGCTCTGAATGAGTGGCCACATGAAACACACTCCCTAATGTTTTCTAGGTGTGTATTATTCACTGAGGCTCTGAAAGAGTGACCAAATGAAATAGATTCCTGACTATTCCACAGGTGTGCATTATTCAGTGAGGCACTCATTGAGTGTCCATATGAAACTGTCCTGACTATTCCCCAGGTGTGTACCACTCAGTAAGGTACTGAGAGAGTGGCCATATAAAATAGACTCTTGACTATTCCCCAAGTGTGTATTATTCACTGAGGCTCTGAATGAGTGGCCATATAAAATAGACTCCTGACTATTTCACAGGTGCATATTATCCACTGAGGCTAAGAATGAGTGTCCAAATGAAATAGACTCCTGGCTACTCCACAGGTGTGCATTATTCACTGAGGCTCTGAATGAACGTCCATCGAAATAGACTCAAATTATTCTCCAGGTGTGTATTATTCAGTGAGGCTCTGAATGAGTGGCCATATGAAATAGACTCCTGACTATCACCCAGGTGTGTATTATTCACTGAGGCTCTGAATATGTGTCTACATGAAATAGACTCCTGACTACTCCACATTATTCAGTGAGGCTCTGAATGAGTGGCCACATGAAATAGACTCCTGACTATTCCACAGGTGTGCATTATTCACTGAGGCTCATAATGAGTGTTTATATTAAATAGAATCCTGACTATTCCCCAGGTGTGTATCATTCAGTGAGGCTCTGAATGAGTGGCCATATGAAATAGACTCCTGACTACTCCACAGGTGTTCATTATTCACTGATTCTCTGAGTGGCCATATGAAATAGACTCCTAATATTCACTGAGTATTCCTCATGTGTGCATTATTCACTGATTCTCTGAGTGGCCATATGAAATAGACTCCTGACTATTCCCCAGGTGTGTATTATTCACTGAGGCTCTGAATGAGTGGCCATATAAAATAGACTCCTGACTATTCCACAGGTGTGTATTATTCACTGAGGCTCATAATGAGTGTTTATATTAAATAGAATCCTGACTATTCCACAGGTGTGCATTATTCACTGAGGCTCATAATGAGTGTTTATATTAAATAGAATCCTGACTATTCCCAAGCTGTGTATCATTCAGTGAGGCTCTGAATGATTCGCCATATGAGAAAGGCTCCTGAGTACTCAACAGCTGTGAATTATTCACTGAGCCTCTGAATGAGTGGCCACATGAAACACACTCCCAATGTTTTCTAGGTGTGTATTATTCAGTGAGGCTCTGAATGAGTGGCCATATAAAATAGACTCCTGACTACTCCACAGGTGTGCATTATTCACTGAGGGGCTGAATGAGAGGCCATATGAAATAGACTCCTGACTATTCCACAGGTGTGCATTATTCACTGAGGCTCTGAATGAGTGGCCATATGAAATAGACTCCTGACTATTCCACAGGTGTGTGTTATTCACAGAGTCTCTGAATGCATTGCCATTCCAAATAGACTCTTGAGAATTCTCCAGGTGTGTATTATTCACTGAGGCTCTGAATGAGTGGCCACATGAAACACACTCCCCAATGTTTTCTAGGTGTGTATTATTCACTGAGGCTCTGAAAGAGTGACCAAATGAAATAGATTCCTGACTATTCCACAGGTGTGCATTATTCAGTGAGGCACTCATTGAGTGTCCATATGAAACTGTCCTGACTATTCCCCAGGTGTGTACCACTCAGTAAGGTACTGAGAGAGTGGCCATATAAAATAGACTCTTGACTATTCCCCAAGTGTGTATTATTCACTGAGGCTCTGAATGAGTGGCCATATGAAATAGACTCCTGACTATTTCACAGGTGCATATTATCCACTGAGGCTAAGAATGAGTGTCCAAATGAAATAGACTCCTGGCTACTCCACAGGTGTGCATTATTCACCGAGGCTCTGAATGAGTGTCCATAAGAAATAGACTCCAAATTATTCTCCAGGTGTGTATTATTCAGTGAGGCTCTGAATGAGTGGCCATATGAAATAGACTCCTGACTACTCCACAGGTGTGTATTATTCACTGAGGCTCTGAATATGTGTCTACATGAAATAGACTCCTGACTACTCCACAGGTGTGCATTATTCACTGAAGCTCTGAATGAGAGGCCACATGAAAAGACACCTGACTATTCCACAGGTGTGCATTATTCAGTGAGACTCTGAATGAGGGATAAAACAGAATCCTGACTATTCCCAGGTGTGTACATTCAGTGAGGCTCTGAATGAGTGGCCATATGAAATAGACTTCTGACTATTCCACAGGTGTGCATTATTCAGTAATTCTCTGAATGAGTGGCCATATAAAATAGACTCCTGACTATTCCCAGGTGTGTATTATTCAGTGAGGCTCTGAATGAGTGGCCATATGAAACAGACTTCTTATTACTCCACAGGTGTGCATTATTCACTGAGGCTCTGAATGAGTGGCCATATGAAATAGACTAGTGTTTATTCCCCACATGTGCAGTATTCAAAGAGGTTCTGTATGAGTGTCCATATCAAATAGCCTCCTGACAATCACTCATGTGTGTATTCTTCAGTGATTCCCAGAATGAGAGGTCATATGAAATAGACTCCTGACTATCACCCAGGTGTGTATCATTCAGGAGGCACTTAATTCGTGGCTCTCTTAAACAGTGACTTGACTACTCCATAGAAGTTCATTATTTAACTGAAGCTCTGAATGAGAGGCCATATAAAATAGACACCTGACTATTGCCCCATTGTGAATTATTCTATAAGGCTCTGAATGAGTGGCCATATGAAATAGACTCCTGACTATTCCCCAGGTTTGTATCATTCAGTGAGGCACTGAATGAGTGGCCATATAAAAGAGGCTCCAGACTATAACCCTGGTGTGCATTATTCACTGAGGCTCTAAATGAGTGGCTATATGAAGTAGACTCTTAACTCTTCCTTAGGTGTGTATTATTCACTGAGGCTCTGAATGAGTGGCCATAAAAAAGAGACTCCTGGCTATTGCCCAGGTGTGCATTATTTACAGAGACCCTGAATGTGTAGACATTTGAAGTAGACTCTTGACTGTTTCCAAGGGGTGTATTATTCACCGAGGCCCTGAATGAGTGGCCATATGAAAGAGATTCCTGACTATTCAGATATACATATTATTCACTGAAACACTGAAAGAGTGGCCATATGAAATAGACCCCATTTTACTCCACAGGTGTGCATTATTCCTTGATATTCCAAACGAATCACCATATGAAATAGACTAGTGTTTATTCCCCACATGTGCAGTATTCAAAGAGGTTCTGTATGAGTGTCCATATCAAATAGCCTCCTGACAATCACTCATGTGTGTATCATTCAGGAGGTGCTTAATTTGGGGCTACCTTAAATAGGGTCCTGACTACTCCACAGCTGTTTATTATGCACTGAAGCTCTGAATAAGAGGCCATATGAAATAGACTCCTGACTATTGCCCCATTGTGCATTATTCAGTAATGCTCTGATTGAGTGGCCATATGGCATGGACTCTGACTATTCCCCAGTTGTGTATCATTCAGTGAGTTTCTGAATGAGTGACCATATAAAATAGACTCCTGACTATATCCTCTTGACTATTTCTCAGCTGTGCATTTTCCACTGAGGCACTGGGTGAACAGTCATATCAAATAGACTCCAGACTATTCCCCAGGTGTGCATTATTCAGTGAGTCTCTGAATAAGTGGCTATATTAAATAGAATCCTGAGTATTCCCAGGTATATATGATTCTTCACTGAGGTTCTGAATGAGTGGCCATGTGAAATACACTCCTGACTTTTCCATAGGTCTGTATTATTCAGTGAGGCTCTGAATGAGTGGCCATATGAAAGAGATTCCTGACTATTCAGATATACATATTATTCACTGAGGCTCTAAATGAGTGGCTATATGAAGTAGACTCTTGACTGTTTCAAGGGTGTATTATTCACTGAGGCTCTAAATGAGTGGCTATACGACATAGAAACTTGACTTTCCCAAGGTGTATGTTATTCAGTGAGGCTCTGAATATGTGGCTATATGAAATAGAATTCTGACTACAATACAGGTGTTCCTTATTCAGTGAAGCTCTGAAGAAGAGGCCATATGTAATAGCGTCCTGAGTATTCCCCAGATATGCATTATTCACTGAGGCTCTGAAACTTTGGCCATATGAAATAGTCTCCTGACTAGTCCACAGGTGTGTATCATTTAATGAGTCTTTGAGTTAGTGACCATATGAAATAGACTTCTGACTATTCCCCAGGTGTGTATTATTGACTCAGACTCTGAATATATGGGCATATGGAATAGACTACTGACTATTCCAAAGTTGTGCATTACTCACTCAGGCTTTGATTTTGTGGCCATATAAAATAGACTAGTGTCTATTCCACACGTGTGCATTATTCACTGAGGCTGTAAATGAGTGGCCATATAAAGTAGACTCCTAACTCTTCCCCAGGTGTGTATTACTCAGTGAGGCTCTCCTTGTGTGATCATATGAAACAGGATGATGTCTATCCCAAATATTTTATTATTCAGTGAATCTCTGAATGAGTGGCTTTATGAAATAGACTGCTGAGTACTGTACATTTGTGCATTATTCACTGAGGCTATGAGTCAGTGGCCTTATGAAATGAAATGCTGACTGTTCCACAGGTGTGTATTATTCACTGAGGCTCTGAATGAGTGGCTGTGTGAAATACACTCCTGGCTACTCCACAGGTGTGCATTATTCACTGAGGCTATGAATGAGTGTTCATATGACATAGCCTCCTGATTACTGACCAGATGTGCATTACTCAATGAGGCTCTTAAACAATGGTGATATGAAATAGAATCCTGACTAATTCCCAGGTGTGCATTATTTAGTAAGGCTCTGATTGAGTGGCCATATGTCATAGACTCTAACTAGTCCACAGGTGTGTAGCATTCACTGAGTTTCTGAATAATTGGCCACATGAAATAGACTCCTGACTATTCCCCAGGTGTGTATTACTTACTAAGGGTATGGATGAGTGGCTACATAAAATAGCCACTTAACTATTTCTCCCATGTGCATTTTCCACTGAGGCACTGAATGAACCATCATATCAAATAGACTCCAGACTATTTCACAGGTGTGCATTATTCCACGAGTTTCTGAATGAGTGGCCATATGAAATAGACTCCTGAGTATTCCCCAGGTATGTATGATTCAATGAGGCTCTGAATGAGTGGCCATGTGAAATACACTCCTGACATTTCCATAGATGTGTATTATTCAATGAGGCTCTGAATGAGTGGACATAGGAAAGAGACTCCTGAATACTCAGGAGTGCATTTTTAGGTTTGGCTCTGAAAGAGTGTCTTTATGAAATAGAATCCTGACTTTCCCCAGGTGTTCATTATTCAGTGAAGCTCTGAATGAGAGGCCATATGAAATAGACTCCTGACTATTCCCCAGGTGTGTATTATTCACTGAGGCTCTGAATGTTTGGCCATATGAAATAGCCTCCTGACTCTTCCACAGGTGTGTATTATTCAATGAGGCTCTGAATGAGTGGCCATATGAAATAGACTCCTGACTATTCCACAGGTGTGTATTATTCACTGAGGCTCTGAATGAGTGGCCATATGAAATAGACTCCTCATTATTCCAAAGTTGTGCATTACTCACTCAGGCTTTGATTTTGTGGCCATACAAAATAGACCAGTGTCTGTTCCACAGGTGTGCATTATTCACTGAGGCTCTGAATGAGTGGCCATATGAAATAGACTAGTGATTATTCTTCACATGTGCATTATTCAGTGAGGCTCTGAATGAGTGGCCATGTGAAATACACTCCTGACATTTCCATAGATGTGTATTATTCACTGAGGCTCTGAATGTTTGGCCATATGAAATAGACTCCTGACTATTCCACAGGTGTGCATTATTCACTGAGGCTCTGAATGAGTGGCCATATAAAATAGACTCCTGACTATTCCCCAGGTGTGCATTATTCCACGAGTTTCTGAATGAGTGGCCATATGAAATAGACTCCTGACTATTCCCCAGGTGTGTATTATTCACTGAGGCTCTGAATGAGTGGCCATATGAAATAGACTAGTGATTATTCTTCACATGTGCATTATTCAGTGAGGCTCTGAATGAGTGGCCATATAAAATAGACTCCTGACTATTCCCCAGGTGTGCATTATTCCACGAGTTTCTGAATGAGTGGCCATATGAAATAGCCTCCTGACTCTTCCACAGGTGTGTATTATTCAATGAGGCTCTGAATGAGTGGCCATATAAAATAGACTCCTGACTATTCCACAGGTGTGTATTATTCAATGAGGCTCTGAATGAGTGGCCATATGAAATAGACTCCTGACTATTCCACAGGTGTGTATCATTCAGGAGGTGCTTAATTTGTGGCTATCTTAAATAGGGTCCTGACTACTCCACAGGTGTTTATTATTCACTGAAACACTGAAATGGTGGCCATATGAAATAGACTCCTGACTATTCCACAGGTGTGCATTATTCACTGAGGCTCTGAATGAGTGGCCATATGAAATAGACTAGTGATTATTCTTCACATGTGCATTATTCAGTGAGGCTCTGAATGTTTGGCCATATGAAATAGACTCCTGAGTATTCCCAGGTATGTATGATTCAATGAGGCTCTGAATGAGTGGCCATATGAAATAGACTCCTGACTATTCCCCAGGTGTGCATTATTCCACGAGTTTCTGAATGAGTGGCCATATGAAATAGCCTCCTGACTCTTCCACAGGTGTGCATTATTTAGTAAGGCTCTGAATGAGTGGCCATATAAAATAGACTCCTGACTATTCCACAGGTGTGCATTATTCAAAGAGGTTCTGTATGAGTGTCCATATCAAATAGACTCCAGACTATTTCACAGGTGTGCATTATTCCACGAGTTTCTGAATGAGTGGCCATATAAAATAGACTCCTGAGTATTCCCAGGTATGTATGATTCAATGAGGCTCTGAATGTTTGGCCATATGAAATAGCCTCCTGACTCTTCCACAGGTGTGCATTATTCAGTGAAGCTCTGAATGAGAGGCCATATGAAATAGACTAGTGATTATTCTTCACATGTGCATTATTCAAAGAGGTTCTGTATGAGTGTCCATATCAAATAGACTCCAGACTATTTCACAGGTGTGCATTATTCCACGAGTTTCTGAATGAGTGGCCATATGAAATAGACTCCTGACTATTCCACAGGTGTGTATTATTCACTGAGGCTCTGAATGAGTGGCCATGTGAAATACACTCCTGACATTTCCATAGATGTGTATTATTCACTGAGGCTCTGAATGTTTGGCCATATGAAATAGCCTCCTGACTCTTCCACAGGTGTGCATTATTCCACGAGTTTCTGAATGAGTGGCCATATGAATAGACTCTGTGTCCATGTGTTCTCATTTTCTCACCCGCCTATGAGTGAGAATATATTCTTTTTCTGTTCTTGTGTCAGTTTGCTGAGAATGATGTTCTCCAGATTCATCCATGTCCTTACAAAGGACACAAACTCATCATTTTGATTGCTGCATAATATTCCATGGTGTATATGTGCCACATTTTCCCAGTCCAGTCTATCATCGTTGGGCATTTGGGTTGGTTCCAGGTCTTTGCTATTGTAAACAGTGCTGCAATGAACATTCGTGTGCATGTGTCCTTATAGTAGAACGATTTATAGTCCTTTGGATATATACCCAGTAATGGGATTGCTGGGTCAAATGGAATTTCTATTTCTAGGTCCTTGAGGAATCGCCACACTGTCTTCCACAATGGTTGAACTAATTTACACTCCACCAACAGTGTAAGAGTGTTCCTATTTCTCCACATCCTCTCCAGCATCTGCTGTCTCCAGATTTTTCAATGATCGCTATTCTAACTGGCGTGAGATGGTATCTCAATGTGGTTTTGATTTGTGTCTCTCTAATGACAAGTGATGATGAGCATTTTTTCATGTGTTTGTTGGCCTCATGTAAGTCTTCTTTTGTAAAGTGTCTGTTCATATCCTTTGCCCATTTTTGAATGGGCTTGTTTGTTTTTTTCCTGTAAATATGTTTAAGTACTTTGGAAATTCTGGATATCAGCCCTTTGTCAGATGTGTAAACTGCAAAGATTTTTTCCCATTGTGATGGTTGCCCATTCAGTCTAGTGACTGTTTCTTTTGCCAAGCAGAAGCTGTGGAGTTTGATTAGGTCCCATTTGTGTATTTTGGCTTTTGTTGCCAATGCTTTTGGTGTTTTGCTCATGAAGTCCTTGCCTACTCCTATGTCCTGAATGGTTTTGCCTAGATTTTCTTCTAGGGTTTTTATGGTGTCAGGTCTTATGTTTAAGTCTTTAATCCATCTGGAGTTAATTTTAGTGTAAGGTGTCAGAAAGGGGTCTAGTTTCTGCTTTCTGCACATGGCTAGCCAGTTTTTTCAACACCATTTATTAAACAGGAATCCTTTCCCCATTTTGTCTGGCTTATCAAAGATTATGGTTGTAGATATATGTGTTGCCCCGATGCCTCTGTTCTGTTCCATTGGTCTATATCTCTTGGTACCAGTACCATGCTGTTTTGATTACTGTAGCCTTGTAGCATAGTTTGAAGTCTGGTAGTGTGATGCCTCCACTGTGTTCTTTTTGCTTAGAATTGACTTGGCTATGCGGGCTCTTTTCATTCCATATGAAGTTCATGGTGTTTTTCCAGTTCTGTGAAGAAATTCAATGGTAGTTTGATTGAATAGCATTGATTGTGTAAATTACTGGCAGTATAGCCATTTTCAGGATATTGATTCTTCCTAACCACAAACATGGAATGTTTCTCCATCTGTTTGTGTCCTCCTTATTTCATTGAGCAGTGGTTTGTAGTTTTAAAGAGATCCTCATTTCTTGTGAGTTGTATTCCTAGGTATTTTATTTTCTTTGTAGCCATTGTGAATGGGTTCGTTCTGATTTGTTCTTAAGTCTGTTATTGGTGTATAGGAATGCTTGTGATTTTGCACATTGATTTTATATCCTGAGACTTTAAATTGCTTATCAGTTTCAGGAGCTTTTGGGCTGAGGTGATGAATCTCTAGGTATACTTATGTCGTCTGCAACAGAGACAATTTGGCTTCCACCTTCCTATTTGAATACATTTCTTTTTCTTGCCTGATTACTGTCTAGAACTTCCAGTATGTTGAATAGGAGTGGTGAGAGAGCATCCTTGTTCAGTGCCAGATTTCAAAGGGAATGCTTCCAGTTTTGCCCATTCATTATGACATTGGCTGTTGGTTTGTTGTAAATAGCTTTTATTACTTTGGGATATGTTTCATCAATATCAAGTTTATTGAGGTTTAGCATAAAGCGCTGTTGAATTTTGTCAAATGCCTTCTCTTTCAATTGAGATAATCATGTGGGTTTTGTTTTTGTTTCTGTTTATGTGGTGAATTACATTATAAATTTTTGTATGTTGAACCAGCCTTGCATCCCGGGATGAATCCTACTTGATCATGATGGATAGTTTTAATGTGCCAATCGGTTTCCAGTATTTCATTGAAGATTTTTGCATCTATGTTCATCATGGATATTGGCCTGAAGTTTTCTTTTCTTGTTGAGTCTCTGCTGGTTTTGTATGGATGATGTTGTTCCATAAAATTTGAAGGTTCCTTTTGATTATTTGAATATTTTAGTGAATGGTACTAGATCCTCTTGTGTATCTAAGAGTGGCTGTGAACCAATCAGGGCTTTTTTGTGTGGTAGGCTCTTAATTGCTGCCTCGACTTAGACCTTCTTATTGGTCTATTCATAGTATCACTGTGATAGGCTTAGAATAGTGTCCAGGAATTTATCCATTTCTTCCTGGTTGACTAGTTTATGTGCATAGAGTTGTTTGTAGTATTCTCTGATGATGGTTTGTTCTGTGGAATCTGTGGTGATTTTTATCGCTTTTTATTGCATCTATTTAGTTTCTCTCTCTCTCTTTTTATCAATCTGTTCAGTTGTCTCTATGTTGATCAGAAACCAGCTCTGGATTTATTTTATTTTTTATTTATTTTTATTTTAATTTTATTGAATTATAGGTTTGGGGTACATGTGCAGAACGTGCAAGATAGTTGCATAGGTACACATATCAGTGTGTTTGTGTTCCTCTTCAACATGATAGGTCATCTCCAGATTGCTGTCCTACATTAACAGTCCCCAGTGTATAGTAGATTCTGTGTCCATGTGTTCTCATTTTCTCACCCACCTATGAGTGAGTATATGGTATTTCTTTTCTGTTCTTGTGTCAGTTTGCTGAGAATGATGTTCTAGATTCATCCTGGACACAAACTCATCATTTTTGATTGCTGCATAATATTCCATGGTGTATATGTGCCACATTTTCCCAGTCCAGTCTATCATCGATGGGCATTTGGGTTGGTTCAGGTCTTTGCTATTGTAAACAGTGCTGCAATGAACATTCGTGTGCATGTGTCCTTATAGTAGAACGATTTATAGTCCTTTGGATATATACCCAGTAATGGGATTGCTGGGTCAAATGGAATTTCTATTTCAAGGTCCCTGAGGAATCGCCACACTGTCTTCCACAATGGTTGAACTAATTTACACTCCCACCAACAGTGTAAGAGTGTTCCTATTTCTCCACATCCTCTCCAGCATCTGCTGTCTCCAGATTTTTAATGATCGCCATTCTAACTGTTGTGAGATGGTATCTCAATGTGGTTTTGATTTGCATCTCTAATGACCAATGATGATGAGCATTTTTCATATGTTTGTTGGCCTCATGTTGTCTTCTTTTGTAAAGTTTCTGTTCATATCCTTTGCCCATTTTGAATGGGCTTGTTTGTTTTTTTCCTGTAAATCTGTTTGAGTTCTTTGTAAATTCTGGATATCAGCCCTTTGTCAGATGTGTAAACTGCAAAGATTTTTTCCATTCTGATGGCTTCAGAGAGGACCAGATGGAGAAACATTCCATGTGTGGTTAGGAAGAATCATATGTGAAAATGGCTATTGCCCAAAGTAATTTACACAATCAATGCTATCCCATAAACTACCATTGAATTTCTTCACAGAACTGCCAGTGTCATATGGAACCGAGGAACAGTGTCAATTCTGGAACACAGCGGGAGGCATCACGCTACCAGACTTCAAACTATACTACAAGGCTACAGTAATCAAAACAGCATGGTACTGGTACCAAAACAGAGATATAGATCAATGGAACAGAACAGAAGCATCGGAGGCACAAAATATCTACAACCATATTATCTTTGATAAACCAGACAAAATAGGCAATGGGGAAAGGATTCTATTTAATAAATTGTGTTGGGAAACGGGAACAGAAAGCAGAAACTGGACCCCTTTCTGACACCTTTACACTAAAATTAACTCCAGATGGATTAAAGACTTCGAAGACCTGACACCATCCCTAGGAAAATCTAGGCAAAACCATTTAGGACATAGGAGTAGGTAAGGACTTCATGTCGCATTGGAGCCTAGACAAATTTTGTTGAAAAACCACAGCTCTTGGATTTATTAATTTTTGAAGGTTTTTCGTGTCTCTATCTCCTTCAGTTCTGCTCTGATCTTAGTTATTTCTTGTCTTCGCTAGGTTTTGAGTTTTTGATCTTGCTCCTCTAGCTCTTTCAATTTTGACGATAGGGTGTCAATTTTGGATCTCTCCACTCTTCTCATGTGGGCACTTATTGCTATATATTTTCCTCTACAGACTGTTTTAAATGTGTCCCAGAGATTCTGGTATGTTGTGTCTTCATTCTCGTTGGTTTCAAAGAACTTCTTTATTTCTGCCTTCATTTCATTGTTTATCCAATCAACATTCAAGAGCCAGTTGTTCAGTTTCCATGAAGCTGTGCGGTTCTGAGTTATTTCTGAATTCTGAGTTCCAACTTGATTGCACTATGGTCTGAGAGACTGTTTGTTATGATTTCAGTTGTTTTGCATTTGCTGAGGAGTGCTTTACTTCAATTATATATGGTCAATTTTGGAGTAGGTGTGATGTGGTGCTGAGAAGAATGTATATTCTGTGGATTTTGGATGGAGTTCTGTAAATGTCTATCAGGTTTGCTTGTTCCAGGTCTGAGTTCAAGCCCTGGATATCCTTGTTAATTTTCTGTCTGGTTGATCTGTCTGATATTGACAGTGGAGTGTTAAAGTCTCCCACTATTATTGTGTGGGAGTCTAATTCTCTTTGTAAGTCATTAAGAACTTGCCTTATATATCTGGTGCTCCTGTTGGGTCCATATATATTTAGATTGTTTCTCTTCTTGTTGTATTGATCCTTTTACCATTATGTAATGACCTTCTTTGTCTTTTGATCTTTGTTGCTTTAAAGTCTATTTTATCAGAGATGAGAATTGCAACTCCTGCTTTTTTGCTCTCCATTTGCTTGGTAAATCTTCCTCCATCCTTTATTTTGATTTGTATCTTTGAATGTGATGGGTTTCCTGGATACACATCGGTGGGTTTTGGTTTTTATCTAATTTGCCAGTCTGTGTCTTTTGATTGGTGCATTTAGCCCATTTACATTTAGGGTTAATATTGTTTTGTGTGAGTTTAATATGCCATTTTGATGCTAGCTGGCTGTTTTGCCTTTGGTTGATGCAGATTCTTCATTTTGTTGATGCTCTTTATCATTTTGTATGGTTTTGAATAATGGTACTTGTTTTTGCTTTCTGTGTGTAGTGCCTCTTTCAGGAGCTCTTGTAAAGCAGGCCTGGTGGTGACAAAATCCCTGAGTTCTTGCTTGTTGGCAAAAGGTTTTATTCTTCCTTCACTTATGAAGCTCAGTTTGGCTGGATATGAAATTCTGGGTTGAAATTTCTTTCTTTAAGGATGTTGAATATTGACCCCACTCTCTTCTGGCTTGTAGAGTTTCTGCCGAGAATCTGCTGTGAGTCTGATGGGCTTCACTTTGTGGTGACCGACCCTTCTTTCTGGCTGCCTTTAGTATTTTCTCCTTCATTTCAGCCCTGGCGAATCTGACAATTATGTTCCATAGGGTTGCTCTTCTTGCAGAATATCTTTGTGGTGTTCTCTGTATTTCCTGGAGTTGAGTATTGGTCTGCCTTGCTAGGTTGGGGAAATTTTCCTGATAATATCCTGAAGAATGTTTTCCAGCTTGGATTCATTATCTTCATCACATTCTGGTACACCTATCAAATGTAGGTTTCTCTTCACATAGTCCCACATTTCTTGGAGATTTTGTTCATTCCTCTTTGCTTTCTCAATCTTGGTTTCTCTTTTTATTTCATTGAGTTGATCTTCGACTTCTGATATTCTTTCTTCTTGGTCATTCTGCTGTTGAAACTTGTGCATGATTCACAAAGTTCTCGTGTGGTGTTTTCAGCTCCTTCAATTCATTCATATTCTCTCTAAGTTGTCCATTCTTTATCATTTCCTCGAATTTTTAAATCTTTTTGGTTCTTAGTTTCTTTGCATTGATTTAGAACATGTTCTTTTAGGTCACTAATTTTCATTATCCATTTCTGAAGTCTGATTTCATCATTTCATCACACTCATTCTCCTCAGCTTTTTCTTGCTGGTGAGAAGTTTTGGTCCTTTGTAGGAGGTGAGGTGTTTTGGTTTGGGTGTTTTCCTTCTTTTGCTGGTTTCTTCCATTTTGGTTATCACCTGTCATCTGGTGTTTTGACTTTTCATTGGGTCTGAGATAGATTGTTGATGATGAAATATTTATGTTACTTAGTTTCCTTTTAATGGTTTAGCCCTCTGGTGTATGAGTGCTGAGGTCCTGGCCCTGCGTCTGGGGTACCTGAGCAGCTGTACAGTGATGCTACCAGTTTCTTCTGTGCTATCTTTGTTCCAGAGATGCCCTGAAGTCAGTCTGATTAGTCCTTTTTGAGGTGGTTCTTTGAATATACAGGGTCACCTGGACTCTGTACTTTATAGAGCTCCGTGCTGAGCTGTGAGTTCCGTTGTTCATTCAGGGTTGTTGGGTGGATGTGTTTATGCTGCATATTATAAATTTTTTTCTTAGATGCTGTCTCAGGAGTTGGGCTTCTTTATGGATCTGTGCACTGTCCTGCCCAGCTAAGGCAGTATATTCACTGTTGCCTGCTGGGCTGTCTGCTATGCATTTCCTGCTGCTGCTTCATTCTACTGTGGTGTGCTCCCTGTTGGTCATCTCTTTTATGGTGGTTGCCTCACAGCCTGCTCAATGGGCTCCTCAGTTGAATTGTGTCTGTTCTAGAATCACCATCCTGGATTCAGCAGACCTGGCAGCAAAACTCTCAACCCTGAGCATTTTGAATAGCCAGTGCTTGTCTCTGAGGTGGGAAAAGATCATGGCTTGCCTCAGAGTTTCTCTCTCTCATCTCTTTTCTTTTCAAATTGATGTTGACTCTCTCACAGGCGAGTCTGCTGATTCACTGGATCATACAATCTCTCTTGTTAGATGTGTGTTCAGTAATCTCCTGATCTGGCTCAGAGTGTTCAATCAAATGGACATGTCAATCTGTAAAACTCAGATTGCTGGTTTAACAGCACCTCCAGTGAGCTTTTGTTCTCTGCTGTAGTGACAGAGATGGCCAGGAAATAATGTTCTGCTGTGCTGTGTCTTTCCTATATGAAATTTTTTGTTCTGTGGGCAACAAGGTTCCTCAAATCTGACTCATCTGTGCCTTCACTGAGAGCTGCAATCCTGAGTTGTTTCTCTGTACTTTCCTCAAGAATCTTTTTCAAATCTTTTTCAAATTCTTAGTTTCTTTGCATTGATTTATAACATGTTCTTTAGGTCACTAATTTTCATTATCCAGTTTCTGAAGTCTGATTCATCATTTCATCACACTCATTCTCCGTCCAGCTTTTTTCTTGCTGGTGAGAAGTTTTGGTCCTTTGTAGGAGGTGAGGTGTTTTGGTTTCGGTGTTTTCCTTCTTTTCCGCTGGTTTCTTCCCAAATCTTTATGGATTTATTCACCTGTCATCTGAGTAGTTACTGACTTTTCGATTGGGCCTCTGAGCAAATGCCCAGATTGTTGATGATGAAATATTTATGTTACTTAGTTTCCCTTTTAATGGTTTAGCCCCTCTGGTGTATGAGTGCTGAGGTCCACTCCAGGCCCTGCTTGTCTGGGGTATACCTGTAGCAGCTGTGGAGCAGTGAGGGCTGCTACCAGTTTCTTCTGCTGCTATCTTTGTTCCAGAATAATGCCTGCCAAACGTCAGTCTGATTAGTCCTTTTTTGAGGTGGTTCTTTGAATATACAGGGGTCAGGGAGCTGCGTGAGGAGACGGTCTGTACTTTATAGGAGCTCGAGTGCTGGGCTGTGAGTTCCGTTGTTCATTCAGTTTTGTTGGGTGGATGTGTTTCGTACTGCTGCATCAGAACTTATAAACCCCCCCCTTTTTTTTTCTTCCCCCAGATGCTCCGTCTCAGGGAGTTGCGGCTTCCTTTATGTGTATCTGTAGCACTGTCCTGCCCAGCTAGGAGGCAGTATATTCACTATTTGCCTGCCTGGGCTCCGCTCTGCTAGTGCGAGTTTGCGCTGCTGCTGCGGGGTTTCATTCTACTGTGGTGTGCTCGCCCTGTTGGTGGCATCTCCTTTATGGTGGTTGCCTCGCAAGGCAGGCTGCGCCAGGAGGCGGCATCAGTAGGGGAATTGCCTGTAGTGGCGGACGCCACTCCCCCACCGAACTGCACCATCCTGGATTCAGCAGACCTGGCAGCAAAACTCTCAACCCTGAGCGTTTTGAATAGCCATGCTGCTTGTCTCCGTGAGGATGGGACCCGCCAAGCCCGATCACCTGGCTCCCTGCCTCAGAGTCCCTTCTCTCTCTCACTCTCTTTTCTTTTCAAACTGAATGGTTGACTCTCTCACAGGCGCCCCAGTCGGCTGCTGATTGGCCACTGGTATTCATGCAATCTCCCTTGTGGTGGCCACCGCACTGGCTCAAATCGTTTTTCCCAGTAATCTCCTGATCTGGCTCACCGTCCAAGTCCCGTTCAATCAAATGGACATGTCAATCTGCCCTCCCAAAACTCAGATTGCTGGTTTAACAGGGCACACATACCAGTGAGCTTTGTGTGGTCTGCTGCTGCGCTGCAGTGCCAGCAGAGATGGCCAGGCAAACCTAAAGGGCTGCGCTGCTGTGCTGTGTCTTTCCTATACCTGGGAAATTTTTTGTTCTGTGGGCAACAAGGTTCCGTCTGAAAATGCGGCTAGGACTCACCCTCTGTGCCTTCACTGAGAGCTGCAATCCTGAGTTGTTTCTCTGTACTTTCCTCAAGAATCTTTTTCAAATCTCAAGGTTCTTAGTTTTGCATTGATTTGAACATGTTCTTTAGCTCACTGATGTTTCTCATTATCCACATTCTGAAGTCTGATTCCGTCATTTCGTCCCTCCTATTCTCCATCCAGCTTTGTTCCCTGTTGGAGGAGTTTTGTTCTTTGTAGGAGGTGAGGTGTTTCTGGGGTGTCTTTCTTCTTTCGCTGGTTTCTTCCCATCTTTGTGGATTTATCCACCTGTCGCTTAGTAGTTGCTGATTTTTCAATTGGTTCTCTGAGGACCAGATTGTTGATGATGAAGTATTTCTCTTACTTAGTTTTCTCCAGAATTGTCTAACCCTTTAGGTATGAGTGCTGAGGTGCACTCCAGGCCCTGCTTGTCTGGGGTACACCTGTAGCAGCTGCAGAACAGTGAGGATGCTACCAGTTTCTTCTTCTGCTATCTTTTCCCAAATATGGAAATGTCAGTCTGATTATTTTTTAGGTGACTCTGATAAACAGGGTCAGAGCTGATTGAGGAGATGTCTGTACTTTATAGGAGCTCCAGTGCTTAATGTGAGCTCTGTTGTTCAATTGTTCATTGTGTTTTGGTCTCCTGTAGAACTTATAAAATTTTTCCTCAGATGCTCTGTCTCAGGGGTTGAATTCTTTATGAATATCTGTTGTGTCCTGCCCACTAATACTTCAGTATTTGCCTGAGGATATGGCGTGAGTCCATGCTTCTCTGTTCTACTGTGGTGCGCTCATGCTCAGAATATTATTGCCTGGCAATAATGCATCAGCACTGGCTGTGTAAAGTAGGCATTGCTCATTGGTAGCTCTGACACCATCCATTCAGCTGAGCACAGCAAAACTCTCAATCACAATGTGTTTCTTGTCTGTGGGAATATGGCTGATAGAGTCTGTCTTCTGTCTATTTTTCTCAATTTGACTTTATGGTGCAGCCTGCTGAAGGACACTGGATTGTGCAATTGATGCTGCTGATTAGTCAAATCAGTTGATTCCTGGTTTCAAGTCCCATTAATCAGATGGACATGTCAATGTGCCCTTCAAATTTCAGATTGCCTTTTTTAACAGCACCCAAAACAGTGAGTTTTGGTGATTCTCTGCATCCTGAAAGGCCATGAAAAACATGCTGTGCTTGTTTGTCCTGTGTCTCCATGAATTTCATTCTGTCAACAAGGTCTATAAATCTAGGACTCTCCCTTGTTATGACTGCAATCCTGAGTTGTATCTCTGACTATCTTGGAAAATTCATTGTGATTATTCTATAAAATGAATGAGTGGTAGTATGGAATAGAATCCATGATTGGGTTTGAATCATTCAGTGAGGCTGAATGAGTGGCCATATAAAAGAGGCTCAGATTATAACCCTGGTGTGCATTATTCACTGAGGTCTAAATGAGTGGCTATAGTAGACTCTTAACTCTTCCTTAGTATGTGTTGAATGAGACTCTGAATAAGTGGGCATAAAAGAGACTCCTGGCTATTGCCCAGGTGTGCATTATTTACAGAGACCCTGAATGTAGACATTTGAAGTAGACTCTTGACTGTTTCAAGGGGTGTATTATTCACGAGGCCCTGAATGAGTGGCCATAGAGATTCCTGACTATTCAGATATACATATTATTCACTGAAACACTGAAAGAGTGGCCATGAAATAGACCCAACTCCACAGGTGTGCATTATTCCTTGATATTCAAAAATCACCATATGAAATAAACTAGTTTATTCACATGTGCAGTATTGAGGTTCTGTATAGTGTCCATATCAAATAGCCTCCTGACAATCACATGTGTATCATTCAGGGTGCTTAATTTGGGCTTAAATAGGGTCCTGACTACTCCACAGCTGTTTATTATGCACTGAAGCTCTGAATAAAGGCCATAAAATAGACTCTGACTATTGCCCCATTGTGCATTATTCAGTAATGCTGTGATTGAGTGGCCATATGGCATGACTATTCCCCAGTTGTGTATCATTCAGTGAGTTTCTGAATGAGTGACCATATAAAATAGACTCCTGACTATATCCTCTTGACTATTTCTCAGCTGTGCATTTTCCACTGAGGCACTGGGTGAAGTCATATCAAATAGACTCAGACTATTCCCAGGTGTGCATTATTCAGTGAGTCTCTGAATAAGTGGCTATATTAAATAGAATCCTGAGTATTCCCAGGTATATATGATTCTTCACTGAGGTTCTGAATGAGTGGCCATGTGAAATACACTCCTGACTTTTCCATAGGTCTGTATTATTCAGTGAGGCTCTGAATGTGGCCATAGGAAAGCAACTACTGAATACTCTCAGGGTGCATTTTAGGTTCAGCTCTAAATGAGTAATACGACATAAAACTTTCCCAAGGTGTATGTTATTCAGTGAGGCTCTGAATATGTGGCTATATGAAATAGAATTCTGACTACAATACAGGTGTTCCTTATTCAGTGAAGCTCTGAAGAGGCCATATGTAATAGCGTCCTGAGTATTCCCAGATATGCATTATTCACTGAGGCTCTGAAACTTTGGCCATATAAAATAGTCTCCTGACTAGTCCACAGGTGTATCATTTAATGAGTCTTTGAGTTAGTGACCATATGAATGACTATTCCCCAGGTGTGTATTATTGACTCAGACTCTGAATATGGGCATATGGAATAGACTACTGACTATTCCAAAGTTGTGCATTACTCACTCAGGCTTTGATTTTGTGGCCATATAAAATAGACTAGTGTCTATTCCACACGTGCATTATTCACTGAGGCTGTAAATGAGTGGCCATATAAAGTAGACTCCTAACTCTTTCAGGTGTGTATTACTCAGTGAGGCTCTCCTTGTGTGATCATATGAAACAGGATGATGTCTATCCCAAATATTTTATTATTCAGTGAATCTCTGAATGAGTGGCTTTATGAAATAGACTGCTGAGTACTGTACATTTGTGCATTATTCACTGAGGCTATGAGTCAGTGGCCTTATAAAATAAAATGCTGACTGTTCCACAGGTGTGTATTATTCACTGAGGCTCTGAATGAGTGGCTGTGAAATACACTCCTGGCTACTTACAGGTGTGCATTATTCACTGAGGCTATGAATGAGTGTTCATATAAAATAGCCTCCTGATTACTGACCAGATGTGCATTACTCAATGAGGATTTTAAACAATGGCGATATAAAATAGAATCCTAATTCCCAGATGTGCATCAATCAGTAATGCTCTGATTGAGCAGCCATATGTAATAGATCCTAACTAGTCTACAGTTGTGTAGCATTCACTGTGTTTCTGAATAATTCCACATGAAATAGACTGACTATTCCCCAGGTGTGTATTACTTTAGAACATGAGTGGCTACATAAAATAGCCACTAACTTTTCTTTCTCAGTGTGCATTTTCCACTGAGGCACTGAATGAACCATCATATCAAATAGACTCCAGACTATTTCACAGGTGCATTATTCCATGAGTTCTGAATGAGTCCATATGAAATAGACTCCTGAGTATTCCCCAGGTATGTATAATTCAATGAGCTCTGAATGAGTGGCCATGTGAAATACACTGACATTTATAGATGTGTATTATTCAATGAGGCTCTGAATGAGTGTATATAGGAAAGAGACTCCTGAATACTCACAGGAGTGCATTTTAGGTTTGGCTCTGAAAGAGTGTCTTATGAAATAGAATCCTGACTTTCCAGGTGTCATATTCAGTGAAGCTCTGAATGAGATGTAATAGTGTCCTGAGTATGGTATGTATTAGTCACTGAGGCTCTGAATGTTTGGCACATGAAATAGCCTCCTGACTCTTCCACAGGTGTGTATTATTTAATGAGGCTTTGAGTTAGTGATTAGATGAAATAGATCCTTACTATTCTAAGGTGTGTATTATTGACAGACACTGATTTAGTGGGTATAATAAATTCTCATTATTCCAAAGTGTGCATTACTCAATCAGGCTTTGATTTCATACAAAATAGAGAACAGTCTGTTCACAGGTGCATATTTTGAGGCTCTAAATGAGTGGCTATATAAAGATTTTTGTTTTGGTGTGTAATATTGCATTATAGGTTTGACATGCAGAATAAGATAGTGCATAGGTGTCATAGGCAGTGTTTTGCTGCATTCTCTCACAGTGGTATTGATTAGGCTATTAGATGTTCCATTCCCAAGAGTCCAGTGTATAGTAGAATCTCTGTGTTCATGTGTTTCATTTTTTCACCCACCTAAGGAGTGAGTACATGTGATTCTTTCTGTTCTGTGTCAGTTTGCTGAGAATGATATATTCTCAGATTCATCCATGTCCAAAGGAACAACTCATCATGATTGCTGCATAATATTCATGATATGTGCTGATTTTCCCAGTCCAGTCTATCATGAGGGGTATTTGGTTAGGTCTTTTCTATTAAACAGTGAAATGAACATTCGTGTGCATGTCCTATAGAACAATTTATAGTATTTGATAGATACCAGTAATGGGATTGCTGGGTCAAATGAATTTCTATTTGTGTCCCTGAGGAATCGCCACTGTCTTCCACAATGGTTGAACTAATTTACAACCAACAGTGTAAGAGTGTTCCTATTTACATCCTAGCATCTGCTGTCTCCAGATTTTTAATGAGCTATTCTAACTGGTGTGAGATGATATCTCAGGTATTTTGATTTGCATCTCTAATGACCAATATGATGAATTTTTCATATGTTTGTTGGCCTCATGTATGTCTTCTTTAAAGTTTGTTCATATCCTTTGCCCATTTTTGAATGGTGTGCTGTAAATCTGTTTGAGTGAAATTCTGGATATAGCCCTTTGTCAGATGTGTAAAAAAGATTTTTTCCCATTCTGATGGTTATTCATTAGTGACTGTTTCTTTTGCCATGGAAGCTGTGGAGTTTGATTAGTCCCATTTGTCTATTTTGGCTTTTGCAATGCTTTTGGTGTTTTGTTCATGAAGTCCTTGCCTACTATGTCCTGAAGGTTTTGCCTAGATTTTCTTCTAGGTTTTTATGGTGTCAGGTCTTGGTAAGTCTTTAATCCATCTGAGGTAATTTTAGAAGGTGTCAGAAAGGGTCCAGTTTGCTTTCTGCACATGGTACCCAGTTTTCCCAACATTTATTAAATAGAATCTTTTCCCCATTGCCTGTTTTTGTCTGGTTTATCAAAGATAATATGGTTGTAGATATGTTGTGTGTTGCCTATGCTTCTGTTCTTTTCCATTGGTCTATATTCTCTGGTACCAGTATGCTGTTTTGATTACTGTAGCCTTGTAGTATAGTTTGAAGTCTGGTACGTGATGCCTCCGCTGTGTTCTCGCTTAGAATTGACTTGGCTATGGCTCTTTTGGTTCCATATGAAATTCATGGTGGTTTTTTCAGTTCTGAATTCAATGGTAGTTTGATATAGCATTGATTGTGTAAATTACTTGCAGTATAGCCATTTTCACAATATTGATTCTTCCAACCACGAACATGGAATGTTTCTCCATCTGTTTGTGTCCTCTTATTCAGGAGCAGTTGTTTGTAGTTTTCCTGAAAGAGGTCCCTTACATTCCTAGTGAGTTGTATTCAGGTATTTATTTTCTTTGTAGCCAGAATGGCAGTTCTTATTGATTTGATTCTCTTAAGTCTGCATTGGTGTATAGGAATGCTTGTGATTTTGCATTGATTTTATATCCTGAGACTTTGCTGAATTATCAGTTTCAGGAGCTGGGCTGTGGTGATGGGGTCTTCTAGGTATACTATCATGTCCTCCAAATAGAGACAATTTGGACCTTCCTATGAATACTTTATTTCTTTTCTTGCCTGATTGTGGCTAGAACTTCCAGTACTATGTTAAATAGAGTGGTGAGAGGGCATCCTTGTCAGTGAATTTCAAAGGAATGCTTCCAGTTTTGCCCATGTATGATATTGGCTGTTGGTTTGTTGAAATAGCTTTATTACTTTGAGATATGTTCCATCAATAGTTTATTGAGGGTTTTTAGCATAAAGGCTGTTGAATTTTGTCAATGCATTATTCATTGAGATAATCGTGGTTTTTGTTTTGCTTCTGTTTACGTGGTGAATTATTTATAGACCATATGTTGAACAGCCTTGCATCCCAGGATGAATTCACTTGATCATGATGGATAAGTTTTTAATGTGTTGCAATCGGTTTCAATATTTTATTGAAGATTTTGCATCTATATTCATCATGGATATTGGCCTTAAAGTTTTCCTTGTTGAGTCTCTGCTGGTTTTGTATCAGATGATGTTGGCCTCATAAATGATTTGGGAAGGGTTCCTCTTTTGAATTATTTGAATAGTTTCAGAAGGAATGGTATAGATCCTCAGTGTCTGTAGAATTCCCAGTGAACCCATCTGACCTGGGCTCTTTTGTGTGGTGGTCTATTCATAATTTCAGATTCCTTCTGTTTAGGCTTCAGAGGATAATGTCCAGGAATTTATCCATTTCTTCCTGGTTTACTATTTATGTACATAGAGTTGTTTGTAGTATTCTCTGATGAGGGTTTGAATTTCTGTGGAATCTGTGGTGATTTCCCATCAATTACAACTATTTGGTTGTTCTCTTTTCTTTTTATCAGTCACAGTGGTCTGTCTATTTTGTTGATCTTTTCAAAACCAGCTCTGATTTATTGATTTTTGGGGTTTTCTTGTCTATCTCTTCCTTTCTGCTCTGAGGGTTATTTGTCTTTGGCTAGGTCTTGAGCTGATCTTGCTCTAGCTCTTTCAATGTTGAAGATAGGGTGTCCATTTTGATCTCCACTCTTCTCATGTGGGCACTTATTGCTATATATTTCTCACAGACTTTTAATGTGTCCCAGAGATGGTATGTTGTGTCTTGGTTCTCGTTGGTTTCAATGAACTATTTCTACCTCATTTCATTGTTTATCCAATCAACATTCAAGAGCCAGTTGTTTACAAGAAGCTGCGGTTCTGAGTATTTTCTGAATTTGAGTTACAACTTGATTGCACTATGGTCTGAGAGACTGTTTATGATTTCAGTTGTTTTACATTTGCTGAGGAGTGTTTTACTTCCAATTATGTGTCAATTTTGGAGTAGGTGATGTGGTGCTGAGAAGAATGTATATTCAGGATTTGGGGTGAGATTTCTGTAATGTCATCATTTGCTTGTTCCAGGTCTGAGTTCAAGTCCCAAATATCTTGTTAATTTTCTGTCTGGTGATCTGTCTGATATTGAAGTGGAGTGTTAAAGTCTCCACTATTATTGTGTGGAGTTCAAGTCTCTTTGTAGTCATTAAGAACTTGCCTTTATATCTGTGTGCTCCTGCATTGGGTCCAAATATATTAGAATCAGATCTTCTTGTTGTATCATCCACCATTATGTAATGATTCTTTTGTCCCTTTGATCTTTGTTGGTTTAAAGTCTATTTTATCAGATGAGATTGCAACTCCTGCTTTATTTGCTCATTTGCTTGGTAAATCTTCCTCCATCCCATTTGAGCCTTGTGTATCTTGCTGAGTGGGTTTCCTGGATACAGACAATTTTTGGTTATCCAATTTGCCAGTCTGTGTCTTTATTGAATTTAGCCCATTTCATTTAGGGTTACATATATGTGTGAATTTGATACTGCCATTTTGATGCTAGCCATGTTTGCCCATTGGTTCATGTACATTCTTCATTTTGTTGATGGTCTTAGCATTTCATGCTTTTAGGATGGCTGGTACTGTTGTTTCTTTCTGTAGTGCCTCTTTCAGGAGCTCTTAAAGCAGGCCTAGTGGTGACAAAATCTCTGAGTACTTGCTTGTTCATGAAAGATTTTATTTTTCCTTCACTTATGAAGCTCAGTTTGGCTGATATGAAATTCTGGGTTGAAAGTTCTCTTAAGGATAATATTGGCCCCACTCTCTTCTGGCTTGTAGAGTCTCTGAGAGATCGGTGAGTCTGATGGGCTTTGTAGAGACCTTCTCTCTGGCTGCCCTTAGTATTTTCTCCTTTCAACCCTGTGAATCTGACGATATGTGCCTTGGGTTGTTTCATTGCAGAATATCTGTGGTGTTCTCTGTATCTGGAGTTGAGTATTGACCTGTCTTGCTAGGTTGAAATTTTCTGATAATATCCTGAAGAGTTTTTCCAGCTTGATTCATCTTCATCACATTCTGGTACAACTATCAAACGTAGGTTGGGTCTCTTCACATAGTCCCACTTTTCTTGGAGATGTTCATTCCTTTTGTGCTTTAATCTTGGTTTCTGTTTATTTCATTGAGTTGATCTTCACTCTGATATTCTTTCTTCTGCTTGGTCAATTCGGCTGTTGAAACTTGTGCATGCTTCAATTTCTCGTGTTGTGCAGCTCTTCAATTCATTCATATTCCTCTCAGTTGTCCATTCATATCATTTCTGAATCTTTTCAAATCTTTTTCAAGGTTCAGTTTCTTTGCACTGATTTAGAACATGTTCTTTAGCTCACTGAGTTTCTCATTATCCACTTTCTGAAGTCTGATTCCATCATTTCATCACACTCCTTCCATTCTGCTTTGTTCCTTGCTGATGAGTTTTGGTCCTTGTAGGAGGTGAATGTTTTGGTTTCAGGTGTTTTCTCTTTTGCGCTGGTTTCTTCCATCTTTATGGATTTATCCACCTGTCGCCTTAGTAGTTGCTGATTTTCAATTGGTTTGTGACACCCAGATTGTTGATGATGAGTATTTCTGACTTAGTTTCCTTCTAATGGTCTATCCTCTGCTGTAATGAGTGCTGAGGTCCACCCAGGCCCTGCTTGTCTGGGGTACACCTGCAGCTCAACAGTGAGGATGAACATTCTTTCTATCTTGTTTCAGAATGATGCAAATGTCAGTCTGATTAGTCTTTTTGTGTGACTATACAGTCAGGGAGCTGCTTGAGGAGATGGTGCTTTATAAGAGCTCCAGTGCTGAGCCAGAGTTGTTCATTCATATGTTTGAGATGTTTATGTCTGCTGAACAGAACTCATAACACTCAGATGCTCTGTCTCAGGAGATATTTATGAGCTGTTACACTGTCCTGCCCACTAGAGGCAGTCTATTCACTATTTGTTATCTGCCTGAGGATCCATGCTTCTCATTCTGCTGTGGCTTGTTATTCACAGGCTGTGTGTGGCAGAGTCTCTCTAGGCAGGTTGCCTGAATAGAGGCTGTCAGCCCCTACTCAGTATGATTGCATCAGTAGACGCCTCTCACATTTGCACTGTCAGATGAGCAGCAAAATAACAGTGCTGTGCTTTTTCAGGGTGGGACATGAGATCTGGGTTGAAAGTTCTCTTTAAGGATGTTGAATATTGACTCTCTTCTGCTGAGTCTCTGAAGAGATCTGCTGTCATAAATCCCTGAATATTCTCTCTGGCTGTGTATTTTCTCATATTCAATGTTGAATCTGACGATATATTCCTTGGGTTGCTCTCTTCAGAATATCTTTTGTGGTGTTCTCTGTATTTCCTGGAGTTGAGTGTACCTCTTGCTAGGTTGGGAAATTTTTCTGATAATATCCTGAAGAATGTTTTCCAGCTTGATTCATTCTCTTCATCACATTCTGGTACATATCAAAATAGGTTGGGTCTCTTCATAGTCCCATTTCTTGAGGTCATTCCTTTTGTGCTTTTTCTTAATCTTGGTTTCTCGATTTCATTGAGTTGATCTTAAACTGATGCTTTCTTCTGCTTGGTCAATTCATTGAAACTTGTGCATGCTTAGAATTTCAGTGTTGTGTTTTCAGCTCCTTCAATTCATTCATATTCCTCTATGTTGTCCATTCTTGTGACTCAGACTTCTTTCAAATCTTTTTCAAGGTTCTTAGTTTCTTTGACTGATTTGAACATGTTCTTTAGCTCACCAAATTTTCTCATTATCCACTTTCTGAAGTGCATCATTTCATCCACTCCTTCTCCACTGCTTTGTTCCTGCTGAGTGGTCCTGAGGAGGTGGTGTTTTGGTTTCAGGTGCCTTCTGCGCTGGTTCTATCTTTATGGATTTATCACCTGTCGTCTTAGTAGTTCTTTTCAATTGGGCTTGTGGACACCCAGATTGTTGATGATGAGGTATTTCTGTTACTTAGTTCCTTCAATGGTCTAATCTGCTGTAGAATGAGGTCCACTCCAGGTGCTTGTCTACCTGTGCTCCTGAACATAGGAGATGGACCAGTGTCTTCCTTCTTCACTGTTTCAGATGATGCATGAAATGTCAGTCTGATTAGTCTGGGGTGATGACTCTGATATACATGACTGCTTGAGGAGATGGTGCTTTATAAATAGTGCTGACTGTGAGCTCCTGTTCATTCAGAGGTTGGGAATATTTTATAGAACAGAACTCATGTACAGATGCTCTGTCTCATGCTTTATGATGACATGTCCTGCTACAAGGCAGTTCACTATTCTGAGGGCTTGAAGAGTCCTAAACTCATTTGTGGCTTGTGCATGTGGTTGCTCTGTCTGGCAGAGTCTCTATTATGGCAGGTTGCCTGGCAGCAGGCTGTCATGGGCAGTCTTCAGTATATTGCATCAGTATGTGAAATAGACCATGTGATGTAGATGAGAAACTCTCAGATTATATGCTGCTTGTCCCTGATGACACATGCTGATCACCCAGCTCCTATAGAGTCCATTTCTCTCTCTCTCTTTTCAAGCTGGTTTATCTCACTGGGCTCAGTAGCCTGCTGATACACTGGGATTATGTATTTCCAGTGTGTGACTACTCAGATCATTTTCCAGGAATTCCTGGTCTGAAAACATATTCAATCAGATGGAGCCAATATATTCAAATCTCAGATTGCCGGTTTAACAGGGCACCCAGACAGTGAGTTTACTCAATGTGTGCACTGTGAAGGCCTATCATCGGCTGTGCTATGTGTCTCTACACCTGGACTTTCAATTCTGTGAGCAAAAAGACTCTGAGAATGCAGCTAGGACTCATCTGCGTTCACTGAGGCTGCAACTGAGTGCTCTACATCTTAATGTAAAGACTTTTAACATGTGTATTACTGAATGAGTCTGAATAATGAGCCTAAGAAAATCCTGTCTATCCAGGTGTGCATATATACAGAGACATGAGTGGCCATTTGAAGTAGACACTAGAAAATTTCTAGTGTATTATTCACTGAGGCTCTGAATGAGTGGCCATATGAAATAGACTCCTGACTATTCCACAGGTGTGCATTATTCACTGAGGCTCTGAATGAGTGGCCATATGAAATAGACTCCTGACTATTCCACAGGTGTGTATTATTCACTGAGGCTCTGAATGAGTGGCCATATGAAATAGACTCCTGACTATTCCACAGGTGTGCATTATTCAGTGAGGCTCTGAATGAGTGGCCATATGAAATAGACTCCTGACTATCACCCAGGTGTGTATCATTCAGTGAGGCTCTGAATGAGTGGCCATATGAAATAGACTCCTGACTACTCCACAGGTGTGCATTATTCACTGAGGCTCTGAATGAGTGGCCATATGAAATAGACTCTGACTCTTGCCCATTGTGCATTATTCAGTGAGGCTCTGAATGAGTGGCCATATGAAATAGACTCCTGACTATCACCCAGGTGTGTATTATTCAGAGAGATACTGAATCAGTGGTCACATGAAACAGGATCCTGACTATCGTATGCATTATTCACTGAGGCTCTGAATGAGTGGCCATATAAAATAGACTCCTAATATTCACAGAGTATTCCTCATGTGTGCATTATTCACTGAGGCTCTGAATGAGTGGCCATATGAAATAGACTCCTGACTATCACCCAGGTGTGTATTATTCACTGAGGCTCTGAATGAGTGGCCATATGAAATAGACTCCTGACTACTCCACAGGTGTGCATTATTCACTGAGGCTCTGAATGAGTGGCCATATGAAATAGACTCCTGACTATTCCACAGGTGTGCATTATTCAAACAGGTTCTGCATGAGTGTGCATACCAAATAGACTCCTGACTATCACCCAGGTGTGTATTATTCACTGAGGCTCTGAATGAGTGGCCATATGAAATAGACTCCTGACTATCACCCAGGTGTGTATCATTCAGGAGGCACTTAATTTGTGGCTACCATAAACGATGACTACTCATAGAAGTTCATTATTCACTGAGGCTCTGAATGAGTGGCCATATGAAATAGACTCCTGACTATCACCCAGGTGTGTATTATTCACTGAGGCTCTGAATGAGTGGCCATATGAAATAGACTCCTGACTATCACCCAGGTGTGTATCATTCAGTGAGGCACTGAATGAGCAGCTATGAGAGAGGACTGACTACCTGTGCATTATTCACTGAGGCTCTGAATGAGTGGCCATATGAAATAGACTCTTAACTCTTCTGCAGGTGTGTATTATTCACTGAGGCTCTGAATGAGTGGCCATATGAAATAGACTCCTGACTATTCCACAGGTGTGCATTATTCACTGAGGCTCTGAATGAGTGGCCATATGAAATAGACTCCTGACTATCACCCAGGTGTGTATCATTCAGTGAGGCTCTGAATGAGTGGCTATCTTAAATAGGGTCCTGACTACTCCACAGGTGTTCATTATTCACTGAGGCTCTGAATGAGTGGCCATATGAAATAGACTCCTGACTATTGCCCTTTGTGCATTATTCAGTGAGGCTCTGAATGAGTGGCCATATGAAATAGACTCCTGACTACTCCACAGGTGTGCATTATTCAGTGAGATACTGAATCAGTGGTCATATGAAACAGGATCCTGACTATTAGTGGTGTGCATTATTCACTGAGGCTCTGAATGAGTGGCCATATGAAATAGACTAATATTCACTGAGTATTCCTCATGTGTGCATTATTCACTGAATCTCTGAATGAGTGGCCATATGAAATAGACTCCTGACTATTCAATAGTGTATTATTTCTTGGGTTCCTAATGACTCACCATATGAAATAGACTCCTGACTATTTCACAGGTGTACATTATTCAGTGAGGCTCTGAATGAGTGGCCATATGAAATAGACTCCTGGCTACTCCACAGGTGTGCATTATTCACTGAGGCTCTGAATGAGTGGCCATATGAAATAGACTCCTGACTACTCCACAGGTGTGCATTATTCAGTGAGGCTCTGAATGAGTGGCCATATGAAATAGACTCCTGACTACTCCACAGGTGTGCATTATTCACTGAGGCTCTGAATGAGTGGCCATATGAAATAGACTCCTGACTATTTCACAGGTGTACATTATTCAGTGAGGCTCTGAATGAGTGGCCATATGAAATAGACTCCTGGCTACTCCACAGGTGTGCATTATTCACTGAGGCTGAATGAGTGGCCATATGAAATAGACTCCTGACTATTTCCCCAGGTGTGCATTATTCACTGAGGCTCTGAATGAGTGGCCATATGAAATAGACTCTGACTATTCCAGGTGTGCATTATTCACTGAGGCTCTGAATGAGTGGCCATATGAAATAGACTCCTGACTACTCCACAGGTGTGCATTATTCAGTGAGGCTCTGAATGAGTGGCCACATGAAACACACCCAATGTTTTCTAGGTGTGTATTATTCACTGAGGCTCTGAAAGAGTGACCAAATGAAATAGACTCCTGACTACTCCACAGGTGTGCATTATTCAGTGAGGCACTGAATGAGTGGCCATATGAAATAGACTCCTGACTATCACCCAGGTGTGTATCATTCAGTGAGGCTCTGAATGAGTGGCCATATGAAATAGACTCCTGACTATCACCCAGGTGTGTATTATTCACTGAGGCTCTGAATGAGTGGCCATATGAAATAGACTCCTGACTATCACCCAGGTGTGTATTATTCACTGAGGCTCTGAATGAGTGGCCATATGAAATAGACTCCTGGCTACTCCACAGGTGTGCATTATTCAGTGAGGCTCTGAATATGTGTCTACATGAAATAGACTCCTGGCTACTCCACAGGTGTGCATTATTCAGTGAGGCTCTGAATGAGTGGCCATATGAAATAGACTCCTGACTATCACCCAGGTGTGTATTATTCACTGAGGCTCTGAATATGTGTCTACATGAAATAGACTCCTGACTACTCCACATTATTCAGTGAGACTCTGAATGAGAGGCCACATGAAAAAAGACACCTGACTATTCCACAGGTGTGCATTATTCAGTGAGGCTCTGAATGAGTGGCCATATGAAATAGACTCTGACTATTCCACAGGTGTGTATCATTCAGTGAGGCTCTGAATGAGTGGCCATATGAAATAGACTCCTGACTATTCCACAGGTGTGCATTATTCAGTAATTCTCTGAATGAGTGGCCATATGAAATAGACTCTGACTATTCCACAGGTGTGCATTATTCAGTGAGGCTCTGAATGAGTGGCCATATGAAATAGACTCCTGACTACTCCACAGGTGTGTATCATTCACTGAGTTTCTGAATGAGTGGCCATATGAAATAGACTCCTGACTATTCCCAGGTGTGCATTATTCACTGAGGCTCTGAATGAGTGGCCATATGAAATAGACTCTGACTATTCCCAGGTGTGCATTATTCAGTGAATCTCTGAATGAGTGGCCATATGAAATAGACTCCTGACTATCACCCAGGTGTGTATCATTCAGGAGGCACTTAATTCGTGGCTCTCTTAAACAGTGACTTGACTACTCCATAGAAGTTCATTATTTAACTGAAGCTCTGAATGAGAGGCCATATAAAATAGACACCTGACTATTGCCCCATTGTGCATTATTCACTGAGGCTCTGAATGAGTGGCCATATGAAATAGACTCCTGACTATTCCACAGGTGTGTATCATTCAGTGAGGCACTGAATGAGTGGCCATATGAAATAGACTCCTGACTATTCCCAGGTGTGCATTATTCACTGAGGCTCTAAATGAGTGGCCATATGAAATAGACTCCTGACTATTCCACAGGTGTGTATTATTCACTGAATCTCTGAATGAGAGGCCATATGAAATAGACTCCTGACTACTCCACAGGTGTTTATTATTCACTGAATCTCTGAATGAGAGGCCATATGAAATAGACTCCTGACTATTCCACAGGTGTGTATTATTCACTGAATCTCTGAATGAGTGGCCATATAAAATAGACTAGTGATTATTCTTCACATGTGCATTATTCACTGAGGCTCTGAATGTTTGGCCATATGAAATAGACTCCTGACTACTCCACAGGTGTGCATTATTCAGTGAGTCTCTGAATAAGTGGGCTTAGAAAAGAGACTCCTGGCTATTGCCCAGGTGTGCATTATTCACTGAGGCTCTGAATGAGTGGCCATATGAAATAGACTCCTGACTATTCCACAGGTGTGCATTATTCACTGAGGCCCTGAATGAGTGGCCATATGAAAGAGATTCCTGACTATTCAGACATACATATTATTCACTGAAACACTGAAAGAGTGACCATATGAAATAGACCCATTTTACTCCACAGGTGTGCATTATTTTCTGATATTCCAAAGAAATCACCATATGAAATAGACTAGTGTCTATTCACATGTGCATTATTCAGTGAATCTCTGAATGAGTGGCCATATGAAATAGACTCCTGACAATCACTCATTTGTGTATCATTCAGTGAGGCTCTGAATATGTGGCTATCTTAAATAGGGTCCTGACTACTCCACAGGTGTTTATTATTCACTGAATCTCTGAATGAGAGGCCATATGAAATAGACTGACTATTGCCCCATTGTGCATTATTCAGTGAATCTCTGAATGAGTGGCCATATGACATGGACTCTGACAATTCCTCAGTTGTGTATCATTCAGTGAGTTTCTAAATGAGTGACCATATAAGATAAGCTCCTGACTATATCCTCTTGACTATTTCTCAGCTGTGCATTTCACTGAGGCACTGAATGAACCATCATATGAAATAGCCTCCTGACTATTCCCCAGGTGTGCATTATTCAGTGAATCTCTGAATGAGTGGCCATATGAAATAGACTCCTGACTATTCCACAGGTGTGTATTATTCACTGAGGCTCTGAATGAGTGGCCATATGAAATAGACTCCTGACTATTCCACAGGTGTGTATTATTCACTGAGGCTCTGAATGAGTGGCCATGAAATAGACTCCTGACTATTCCACAGGTGTGTATTATTCACTGAGGCTCTGAATGAGTGGCCATATGAAATAGACTTCTGACTATTCCCCAGGTGTGCATTATTCAGTGAGGCTCTGAATATGTGGCTATATGAAATAGAATTCTGACTGCAATACAGGTATTCTTTATTCAGTGCTCTGAAGGAGGCCATATGAAATAGCCTCCTGACTATTCCCCAGGTGTGCATTATTCACTGAGGCTCTGAATGAGTGGCCATATGAAATAGACTCCTGACTATTCCACAGGTGTGTATCATTCAGTGAGGCTCTGAATGTTTGGCCATATGAAATAGACTCCTGACTATTCCCCAGGTGTGCATTATTCAGTGAATCTCTGAATGAGTGGCCATATGAAATAGACTCCTGACTATTCCACAGGTGTGCATTATTCACTGAGGCTCTGAATGTTTGGCCATATGAAATAGACTCCTGACTATTCCACAGGTGTGCATTATTCACTGAGGCTCTGAATGAGTGGCCATATAAAATAGACTAGTGTCTATTCCACACATGCATGCATTATTCACTGAGGCTCTGAATGAGTGGCCATATGAAATAGACTCCTGACTATTCCACAGGTGTGTATCATTCAGTGAGGCTCTGAATGAGTGGCCATATGAAATAGACTCCTGACTATTCCACAGGTGTGTATTACTCAGTGATGAAACAGACAGATGTCTATCTCAAATATTTTATTATTCAGTGAATCTCTGAATGAGTGGCTTTATGAAATAGACTCCTGACTACTCCACAGGTGTGCATTATTCACTGAGGCTCTGAATGAGTGGCCATATGAAATAGACTCCTGACTATTCCACAGGTGTGTATTATTCACTGAGGCTCTGAATGAGTGGCCATATGAAATAGACTCCTGACTATTCCACAGGTGTGCATTATTCACTGAGGCTATGAATGAGTGTTCATATGACATAGCCTCCTGATTACTGACCAGATGTGCATTACTCAATGAGGCTCTGAATGAGTGGCCATATGAAATAGACTCCTGACTATTCCACAGGTGTGTATTATTCAGTGAATCTCTGAATGAGAGGCCATATGTCATAGACTCTAACTAGTCCACAGGTGTGTATTATTCACTGAATCTCTGAATGAGTGGCCATATGAAATAGACTCCTGACTATTCCACAGGTGTGCATTATTTAGTAAGGCTCTGAATGAGTGGCCATATGAAATAGACTCCTGACTATTCCACAGGTGTGCATTATTCACTGAGGCTGAATGAACCATCATATCAAATAGACTCCTGACTATTCCAGGTGTGCATTATTCCACAAGTTTCTGAATGAGTGGCCATATGAAATAGACTCCTGACTATTCCAGGTGTGCATTATTCAGTGAGGCTCTGAATGAGTGGCCATATGAAATAGACTCCTGACTATTCCACAGGTGTGCATTATTCAGTGAGGCTCTGAATGAGTGGCCATATGAAATAGACTCCTGACTATTCCACAGGTGTGCATTATTCACTGAGGCTCTGAATGAGTGGCCATATGAAATAGACTCCTGACTATTCCACAGGTGTGCATTATTCAGTGAAGCTCTGAATGAGAGGCCATATGTCATAGACTCTAACTAGTCCACAGGTGTGCATTATTCACTGAGGCTCTGAATGTTTGGCCATATGAAATAGCCTCCTGACTATTCCACAGGTGTGTATTATTTAATGAGGCTCTGAATGAGTGGCCATATGAAATAGCCTCCTGACTATTCCACAGGTGTGCATTATTCACTGAGGCTCTGAATGAGTGGCCATATGAAATAGACTAGTGATTATTCTTCACATGTGCATTATTCACTGAGGCTCTGAATGAGTGGCCATATGAAATAGACTCCTGACTGTTCCACAGGTGTGCATTATTTACTGAGGCTCTAAATGAGTGGCTATATAAGACTCTTAACTCTTCTCCAGGTGTGTATTACTGAATGAGACTGAATAAGTGAGCCTAAGAAAGAGACTCCTGTCTATTCCCCAGGTGTGCATTATTCACTGAGGCTCTGAATGAGTGGCCATATGAAATAGACTAGTGATTATTCTTCACATGTGCATTATTCACTGAGGCTCTGAATGAGTGGCCATATAAAGAGATTCTGCTATCCACATATATATATATATATATATATATATATATATATATATATATGAAAACTGAAACCTAAATGGTGGCCATATAAAATAGACTAGTGATTATTCTTCACATGTGCATTATTCACTGAGGCTCTGAATGAGTGGCCATATGAAATAGACTAGTGATTATTCTTCACATGTGCATTATTCACTGAGGCTCTGAATGAGTGGCCATATGAAATAGACTCCTGACTGTCACACAGGGTGTATCATTCAGGAGGTGCTTAATTTGTGGCAAAATAGGGTCCTGACTACTCCACAGGTGTTTATTATTCACTGAATCTCTGAATGAGAGGCCATATGAAATAGCCTCCTGACTATTCCACAGGTGTGCATTATTCACTGAGGCTCTGAATGAGTGGCCATATGAAATAGCCTCCTGACTATTCCACAGGTGTGTATTATTCAGAGATACTGAATCAGTGGTCATGAAACAGGATCCTGACTATACCGTGGTATGCATTATTCACTGAGGCTCTGAATGAGTGGCCATATAAAATAGACTCCTAATATTCACAGAGCATTTCATGTGTGCATTATTCACTGAGGCTCTGAATGAGTGGCCATATGAAATAGACTAGTGATTATTCTTCACATGTGCATTATTCACTGAGGCTCTGAATGAGTGGCCATATGAAATAGACTAGTGATTATTCTTCACATGTGCATTATTCACTGAGGCTCTGAATGAGTGGCCATATGAAATAGACTCCTGACTGTCACACAGGGTGTATCATTCAGGGAGGTGATTGTTAGAGATTTTGAGATCATAGAAACAACTCAGGATTGCAGCTCTCAGTGAAGGTGCAGAGGTGAGTCCTAGCCGCATTTTCAGATGGATTTGTTTGCCCACAGAACAGAGAAATTCCCAGGTGGAGAGACAGACAGCAGTGCAGCTGGCTCACAGCTGTTTTGGCGGGCTGCAGCACAGAGGCACTGAACAAACTCACTGGTCTGGGTGCCCTGTTAAACCGGCAATCTGAGATTTGGAGGGCAGATTGACATGTCCATCTGATTGAACGGGACTTGGATGAGAGCCAGACCAGGAGATTCCTGGGAAGAGCGTGATTTGAGCCTGGTGCAGTGGGCCACGGGAGATCACGGATCCAGTTCCCAATCAGCAGGCAATGGGGCGCCTGTGAGAGAGTCAACCATTCAACCTTGAGAAAAGAGAGAGAGAGAGGAGGACTCTGAGGCAGGGAGCCAGGTGATTGGGGGGTCCCACCCTAATGGGACAAGTGGCGACTAAGGTGCTGGGTTGAGAGTTTTACTGCAGGCTCAGCTGAATCCAGGATGGTGCAGCTCGGCGGGAGGTGTCCACCACTGAGACCATACACCCATATACAATTGCTGACATAAGCCTGCCATTGCCGAGGCAACCAGCCATAACAGAGAGACTCCAACAGTGAGCATACCACAGTAGCAGAGAGCAGCAGGGCAGACCAGAGCTAGCAGGCAGAGCCCTGGCAGGCAAATAGTGAATAGACTGCCTCTAGCTGGGCAGGACAGTGCAACAGATACTCATAAAGAAAGCCCCAACTCCTGAGACAGAGCATCTGAGGAAAAAAGAGGGTTTTATGAGTTCTGCTGCAGCAGACCTAAACACATCCGCCCAACAACCCTGAATGAACAACGGAGCTCACAGCTCAGCACTGAGCTCCTATAAAGTACAGACCATCTCCTCAAGCAGCCCCTGACCCCTGTATATCCAAAGAGTCACCCCAAAAAAAGGACTAATCAGACTGACATTTGGCATCATTCTGGAACAAAGATAGCAGAAGAAGAAACTGGTAGCATCCTCACTGTCTCTGCAGCTGCTACAGGTGTACCCCAGACAAGCAGGGCCTGGAGTGGACCTCAGCACTCATACAGCAGAGGGCTAGACATTAGAAGGAAAACTAAGTAACAGAAATACTTCATCATCAACAATCTGTCCACAGAGACCCAATTGAAAAGTCAGCAACTACTAAGACGACAGGTGGATAAATCCAAAAAGATGGAAGAAACCAGGCAAAAAAGGAGGAAAACACCTGAAACCAAAACACCTCACCTCCTACAAAGGACCAAAACTCCTCACCAGCAAGGGAACAAAGCTGGACAGAGGTTCTGTATCAGTGTCCATATAATAGACTCCTGACTGTCACATAGGTGTATCATTCAGGAGGTGCTTAATTTGTTGCTATTAGATATTTCTGAGATATAGAAACAACTCAGGATTGCTCTCAGTAAAGGTGCAGAAGGTGAGATTTCAGAAGGACTTTGTTTCCCCACAGAACAGAGAAATTCTGTAGGAGAGACACAGAACAGCAGTGCAGCTGGCTTCACAGCTGTTTCAGCCGCAGAGAGCCTGGTAAAACTCACTGGTCTGGGTGCCCTGTTAAACTGGCAATCTGAGATTTGGAGGGCAGATTGACATGTCCATCTGATTGAACGGGATTGGATGAGAGCCAGACCAGGAAAATTCCTGGGAAGAGCGATTTGACCTGGTGCAGTTGGCGCCACAAGGAGATCACGGATTCCAGTTCCCAATCAGCAGGCAATGGGGCGCCTGTGAGAGATTCAACCATTCAACCTGAGAAAAAAGAGAGAGACAGAGAGGGACTAAAAGGCAGGGAGCCAGGAGATTGGGTTTGGCTGGTCCCACCCTAATGGGACAAGCAGGACAGAATAAGGTGCTCGGGGTTGAGAGTTTTACTGCAGGCTCAGCTGAATCCAGGATGGTGCAGCTCGGCGGGGGAGGGGTGTCAACCACTACAGACTCATACTACCCCTACAGAGGTACATGCCAATTGTTGATGCCATTGCCGAGGCAACCAGCAAAAACAGAGAGGCCAACACTGTGGAGCATACCACATAGAACAGAGCAGCAGACCAGAGCTAGCAAGGCAGAGCCTCAGGCAATAGTGAATAGACTGCCTCTAGCTGGGCAGGACAGTGCAACAGACACTCATAAAGAAAGCCCCAACTCTGAGACAGAGCATCTGAGGAAAAAAGAGGGGTTTTATGAGTTCTGCACAGCAGACCTAAACACATCCCAACAACCTGAATGAACAACGAGCTCCCAGCACTGAGCTCCTATGGTACAGACCATCTCCTCAAGCATGACCCCTGTATATTCAAAGAATCACCTCAAAAAGGACTAATCAGACTGACATTTGTCTTTCTGGAACAAAGATAAAGAAGAAACTGGTAGCATCCTCACTTGCAGCTGCTACAGGTCCCCAGACAAGCAGGGCCTGAGTGGACCTCAGCACTACAGCAGAGGCTAGACATTAGAAGAAAACTAAAATACAGAATCAACAATCGGCCCATTCAGAGACCCAATTGAAAAGTCAGCAACTACTAAGACGACAGGTGGATAAATTACAAAGATGAAGAAACCAGGCAAAAGAAAAAAAACCTGAAACCAAAACACCTCACCTTCTACAAAGGACCAAAACTCCTCACAGCAAGGAACAAAGCTGGAGAGAATGAGAGTGATGAAATTACAGAATCAGACTTCAGAAGGATAATGAGAAACTTCAGTGAGCTAAAAGAACATGTTCTAAATCAATGCAAAAACTAAGAACCTTGAAAAAGATTTGAAAGATTGGAGGAAATGATAAGAATGGACAACTTAGAGAGGAATATGAATGAACAGAAGGAGCTGAAAAACACAACACGAGAACTGAAGTATGCACAAGTTTCAACAGCCAAATTGACCAAGCAGAAACAGAATATCAGTTGAAGATCAACTCAATGAAATAAAAGAGAACCAAGATTAGAGAAAAAGCAATAAAAATGAACAAAATTTCAAAGAAATGTGACACTATGTGAAGAGACCTAAACTACGTTTGACAGGTGTACCAGAATGTGATGAAGAGAATAAATCCAAGCTGGAAAACACTCTTCAGGATATTATCCAGAAAATTTTCAAACCTAGCAAGGCAGGCCAATACTCAACTCCAGGAAATACAGAGAACACCACAAAGATATTCTGAAAGAAGAACAACCCCAAGGCACATAATCGTCAGATTAGCCAGGGTTGAAGTGAAGGAGAAAATACTAAAAACAGCCAGAGAGAAAGGTCGGGTCACCCACAAAGAGAAGTCCATCAGACTCAGAGCAGATCTCTAGGCAGAGACTGTACAAGCCAGAAGAGAGTGGGGGCCAATATTCAACATCCTTGTAGAAAAGAACTTTCAACCCAGAATTTCATATTCAGCCAAACTGAGCTTCATAAGTGAAGGAAGAATAAAATCTTTTGACAACAAGCAAGTACTCAGAGATGTTGTCACAACCAGGCCTGCTTTACAAGAGCCCTGAAAGAGGCACTACACATAGAAAGGTACAACCAGTCCCAGCCATTCTAAAAACATTCCAAATGCTAAAGATCATCAACAAAATGAAGAATCTGAATCAATCAATGGACAAAACAGACAGCTGGCATAAAAATGGCAGTATCAAACTCACACAAAACAATTATAACCCTAAATGTAAATAAGCTAAATGCACCAATCAAAAGACACAGATTGGCATATTGAATAAAAACCCAAAACCCATCCGTGAGCTGTATCCAGGAAACCCATCTCATATCCAAGGATTCATAAAGGCTCAAAATAAAGGGATGGAGGAAGATTTACCAAGCAAATGAAGAGCACAAAAAAGCAGAAGTTGCAATTCTCATCTCTAATAAAATAGAATTTAAAGCAACAAAGATCAAAAGAGACAAAGAAGGTCATTACATAATGGTAAAAAAAAATCAATACAACAAGAAAAGCTAACGATCTTAAATATATATGTACCCAAAACAGGAGCAACCAGATATATAAGGCAAGTTCTTAACGAGTTAAAAAGAGACTTAGACTCGCACACAATAATATTGAGAGACTTTAACACTCCACTGTCATTATCAGAGAGACCAACCAGACAAAAATAAAGAAAGATATCCAGGGCTTGAAATCAGACCTGGAACAAGCAAACCTGATAGACATTTAGAACTCTCCACCCCAAATCCACAGAATATACATTCTTTTCAGCACCACATCACAGCTACTACAAAATTGACCACATAGTTGGAAGTAAAGCACTCCTGAGCAAATACAAAACAACTGAAATCATAACAAACAGTCTCTCAGACCATAATGCAATCAAGATAGAACTCAGAATTGAAAACTAACTCAGAATCACACAGCTTCATGTAAACGGAACAACAAGCTCTTGAATGTTGATTGAATAAACAATGAAATGAAGGCAGAAATAAAGAAGTTCTTCAAAATCAATGAGAACGAAGACACAACATACCAGAATATCTGGGACACATTTAAAGCACTCTAGAGAAAATATATAGCAATAAGTGCTCATGAGAAGAGAGAGATCCAAAATTGACACCCTATGTAAAATCGAAAGAGCTAGAGGAGCAAGAACAAAAAACTCAAATATAACAGAAGACAAAAAATAACTAACATCAGAGCAGAACTGAAGGAAATAGAGACACAAAAACCCCTTCAAAAAATCAATAAATCCAAGAGATGTTTTTTTGAAAAGATTAACAAAATAGACAGAACACTAGCCAGACTGATAAAAAAGAAAAAAGAAAACAACCAAATAGATGCAATAAAACACGATAAAGTGGAAATCAACACAGATTCCACAGAAATTCAAACCATCATCAGAGAATGCTACAAACAACTCTATGCACATTGCCCAGGAAGAAATGGATAAATTGGATATCCTGTGTCCTCCCAAGCCTAAACCAGGAGGAAGCCAAAACTGAATAGACCAATAACAAGGTCTGAAGTTGAGGCAGCAATTAAGAGCCTACCACACAAAAAAGCCCAGGTCAAGATCGGTTCACAGGCGATTTCTACCAGACAAACAAAGAGAAGCTGGTAGCATTCTGCCTTAAACGATTTCAAATAATTCAAAAAGAGGAACCTTCCAAATCGTTTTATGACCAAGATCATTCAAAAAGCAGAGACTAAACAAGAAATAAAACTTCAGGCAATACCCATGATGAATATAGATGCAAAATCTTCAATCTGAAAACCGATTGCAACAGCATTAAAACTTATCCATGATCAAGTAGGATTCATACTGGGATGCAAGGCTGGTTCAACATACGTCTATAAATGTAATTCACCACATCAGAAGCAAAAACAAAACCCACATGATTATCTCCATTGACTCAGAGAAGGCATTTGACAAAATTCAACAGCCTTTATGCTAAAAACCTCAATAAACTTGGTATTGATGGAACATATCTCAAAGTAATAAAAGCTATTTATGACAAACCAACAGCCAATATCATACTGAATGGGCAAAACTGGAAGCATTCCTTTGAAATCTGGCACTAGACAAGGATGCCCTCTCACCACTTCTATTCAACATAGTACTGGAAGTTCTAGCCAGAGCAATCAGGCAAGAAAAAGAAATAAAGGGTATTCAAATAGGAAAGTGGAAGCCAAATTGTCTCTATTTGCAGACATGATAGTATACCTAGAAGACATCATCACCTCAGCCCAAAAGCTCCTGAAACTGATAAGCAACTTCAGCAAAGTCTCAGGATATAAAATCAATGTGCAAAAATCACAAGCATTCCTATACACCAATAACAGACTTAAAGAGAACCAAATCAAGAACAAACTGCCATTCACAATTGCTACAAAGAAAATAAAATACCTAGGAATACAACTCACAAAAGGAATGTAAGGGACCTTTATCAAGGAAAACTACAAACCACTGCTCAACGAAATAAGAGAGGACACAACAGATGGAGAAACATTCCATGTTCATGGTTAGGAAGAATCAATATCGTGAAAATGGCTATACTGCCCAAAGTAATTTACACAATCAATGCTATCCCCATCAAACTACCATTGAATTTCTTCACAGAACTGGAAAACCACCATGAATTTCATATGGATGGAAAAGAGAGCATAGCCAAGTAATTCTAAGCAAAAAGAACACAGCGGAGGCATCACACTACCAGACTTCAAACTATACTACATACAGTAATCAAAACAGCATGGTACTGGTACCAAAACAGAGATATAGACCAATGGAACAGAACAGAGGCATCAGAGGCAACACAACATATCTACAACCATATTATCTTTGAGAAAGCAGACAACAACAGGCAATGGGGAAAGGATTCCCTGTTTAATAAATGGTGTTGGGAAAACTGGCTAGCCATGTGCAGAAAGCAGAAACTGGACCCTTCCTGACACCTTACACTAAAATTAACTCCAGATGGATTAAAGACTTACAAATAAGACCTGACACCATAAAAACCCTAGAAGAAAATCTAGGCAAAACCATTCAGGACATAGGAGTAGGCAAGGACTTCATGAACAAAACACCAAAAGCGTTGGCAACAGAAGCCAAAATAGACAAATGGGACCTAATCAAACTCCACAGCTTCTGTAAGGCAAAAGAATTAGTCAATAGAGTGAATGGGCAACCTTCAGAATGGGAAAAAATCTTTGCAGTTTACACATCTGACAAAGGGCTGATATCCAGAATTTACAAAGAACTCAAACAGATTTACAGGAAAAAAAACAAACAAGCCCATTCAAAAATTGGCAAAGGATATGAACAGACACTTTACAAAGGAAGACATACATGAGGCCAACAAACATATGAAAAAATGCTCATCATCACTGGTCATTAGAGAGATGCAAATCAAAACCACATTGAGATACCATCTCACGCCAGTTAGAATGGCGATCTTTAAAAAATCTGGAGACAGCAGATGCTGGAGAGGATGTGAAGAAATAGGAACACTCTTAAACTGTTGGTGGGAGTGTAAATTAGTTCAGCCATTGTGGAAGACAGTGTGACGATTCCTCAAGAACCTAGAAATAGAAATTCCGGGGGGGGGACTCGCAAGATGGCGTCGTAGAAGCGACTCAGGATTGCAGCTCTCAGTGAAGGCACAGAGGGTGAGTCCTAGCCGCATTCTCGGATGGACCTTTTTCCCCCACAGAGTGTTGAAAGTCCCAGGTGTGGGAGAGACACGGGACGCTAGTAAAGCTGGCTAATGCAGCCGGCTCGCGTGGCCGCTTCAGCCGGCTTTGCAGTGGAAACCGGGACGAAACTCACTGGTCTGGGTGCCCTGTTAAACCGGCAATCTGAGATTTGGAAGGGCAGATTGGCATGTCCATCTGTTTGAACGGGACTTGGACAGTGAGCCAGACCAGGAGTTTCCTGGGAAGCGTGATCTGAGCCAGTGCAGTGGGCAGTGGCACGGGAGATCGCAGGGATCCCAGTGCCCTATCGGGAGGCTACTGGGGCGCCAGTAAGAGAGTCGACCTTCAGCTTTTTGGAGAGAAGAGAGAGAGAGGACGGACTCTGAGGCAGGGATCTGGGTGATGGAGCGGCAGGTCCCACCTGGGGACAAGGGGCGGGCGACTGGAGTTGCTTGGGGCTGAGAGTTTTGCCGGCATCTAGGACGGTTCAGCCAAGTGAGGGAGGGCGTCCGCCATTACTGATGCAATCTGCCCCTACTGAAGTACCGCCAAGGGATGACGCGGCCTGCATTGCCGAGGGCAACCTGCCATAACAGAGATACTCCGCCAGGAGGG
>JAKFGQ010001119.1:0-10049 GCA_021498475.1 Saguinus midas | reverse complement strand
CATAAACAGAAACAAAAACAAAACCACATGATTATCTGAATTTATGCGAGAGAAGGCCTTTGACAAAATTCAACAGCCCTTTATGCTAAAAACCCTCAATAAACTTGGTATTGATGGAACATATCTCAAAATAATAAAAGCTATTTACGACAAACCAACAGCCAATATCATACTGAATGGGCAAAACTGGAAGCATTCCTTTGAAATCCGACACTAGACAAGGATGCCCTCTCACCACTCCTATTCAATATAGTACTGGAAGTTCTAGCCAGAGCAATCAGGCAAGAAAAGAAATAAAGGGTATTCAAATAGGTGAGGTGGAAGCCAAATTGTCTCTATTTGCAGACGACATGATAGTATATCTAGAAGACCCCATCACCTCAGCCCAAAATCTCCTAAAACTGATAAGCAACTTCAGCAAAGTCTCAGGATACAAAATCAATGTGCAAAAATCACAAGCATTCCTATACACCAGTAACAGACTTAGAGTCAAATCAAGAATGAACTGCCATTCACAATTGCTACAAAGAGAATAAAATACCTAGGAATATAACTAACAAGGAATGTAAGGACCTCTTCAAGGAGAACTACAAACCACTGCTCAACGAAATAAGAGAGGACACAGATGTAGAAACATTCCATGTTCATGGTTAGGAAGAATCAATATCGTGAAAATGGCCATACTACCCAAAGTAATTTACAGATTCAACACTATCCCCATCAAGCTACCAATGACCTTCTTCACAGAACTGGAAAACCACCTTAAACTTCATATGGAACCAAAAGAGAGCCCGTAGCCAAGTCAATTCTAAGCAAAAAGAACACAGCAGGAGGCATCACACTACCAGACTTCAAACTATACTACAAGGCTACAGTAATCAAAACAGCATGGTACTGGTACCAAAACAGAGATATAGACCAATGGAACAGAACAGAGGCCTCGGAGGCACATGATATTTATTTGTTTGAGCAAGATTAATCTGTAAAACTACTTTTGAATTGTACACTAACACATCAAAATCTTTTGAATCCAAAAGAAGCCAGGACTGTAGCCGAAGTAGAGTAATATTTATTAACTAACTTATTTAGCTCAAGGATTTATAGACTTGGCTGAATACAGACATTTAATGATTACTCAATAGGTCCCAAAGCTCTAGGCTTGAGACAGAGTTTGAGTCCACTTTTTGCTGACACACAATTTTATCTCAACTACTTTTATAAGTGAGAGAGGAAAGTGACATTATGAGTGTAAACCTGACATTTTTTTCAAGTAAAATTTACTGACAATTGAATTAGCTAAAAACAAGCACATTAGGAACAAAATTGTTTATAATTTAGCTATATTTATTGAATAAAAAGTAAAATTAAAGATAAAGATGTTAATATTCTAAATTAGCACTTTCCAAACTGTGTTCTAAAATCCAACACTCATAATCCAAGGAGATGATAATGATGTATTCTGGACAACCCCAATGGAGCTGCTGGTGGTGGTGGTGTTCCTTTTAAAATAAACTTCAGGGCTGGGCACAGTGGCTCACGCCTGTAATCCCAGCACTTTGGGAGGCTGAGGAGGGCAGATCACGAGGTCAAGAGATTGAGACCATCCTGGCCAACATGATGAAACCCCGTCTCTACTAAAAATACAAAAATTAGCTGGGCGTGGTGGCGTGTGCTTGTACTCCCAGCTACTCGGGAGGCTGAGGCAGGAGAATTGCTTGAACCCGGGAGGCAGAGTCGCAGTGAGCCGAGGTCGCGCCACTGCACTCCAGCCTGGCGCCTGGTGACAGAGACTCCGTCTCAAAATAAATAAATAAATAATAAAAATAAAATAAACTTCACCTTAGGGTGCTCTCAAAGTGTAACTTTGATTGCGGTCCATGAGGTGCTCATGCACAATAAGGGAAATTCAAATGCAGGTACACGGTGGTGCCAGCTAAGAGAAAAGGCTGTTCCTTTTTCCAAGATTAGGGTCCAAAATAGTATACATTGATCTAGGCCTGTAACTCATTTAAAAACTAATTTTTCACAAAAAAAAATCATAAAGGGAACCTACCTTCTCATTGTGTTTAACATTGTCTTATGGCAAAAAGACATCAAATGAATAGTCACACTTTTTCTGGGATTGTTTATTTGCTAACTGATTTTTCCTTCTACCATGACGTCTAAGATTAAAAGAGAAATCGATACTTAATATTTAGAATCTGGATATCAATATATAGTTGACTCCAATTTCTTACACTGATTGCTGAAAAGGACAGCCAAATGGTTGAAATAATTTTAGAATCAGCAGTCTGTCCCTTGGCATTATAGTTGTTCTCACTATTTTGCTGTCACTGTAAGATGAGGCTGGCTGGCTGCGCTGTCATCAAGGAAGATGGTCGAGCATTAACTGTATTTTTCAAAAAGATGCTCCGTAGATATCTGAAGGGAAAGGGAAGTATAAGTCAAACTTACCAAAGTGTACTTTTTACTTGGTTAAAATAAAAATGACAAAGTGCTAAGATATTTCTTATACTCCATGAACTGCCTGAGTGTGGTGTCATGTGTACTCTACAGAAAACCCACTGCAATAAAATGTAATGCATTAAAGGCCAGGCACAGTGGCTCATGCCCGTAATCTCAACACTTTGGGAGGCTGAGGTGGGCAGATCACGAGGTCAAGAGTTCGAGACCAGCCTGACCAATATGGTGAAATCCCATCTCTACTAAAACTACAAAAATTAGCCAGGCATGGTGGCACGCACGATAGTCCCAGCTACTCAGGAGGCTGAGGCAGGAGAATACCTTGAACCCAGGAGGCAGATGTTGCAGTAAGCCAAGATCATGCCACTGCACTCCAGCCTGGGTAACAGAGCGAGGCTCTCTCTCTCAAAAAAAAAAAAAAAAAAGTAACACATTAAATAATATTGGTACAAAATCATTTCATTTCAATGAATACAAGACTAGGGCATTTGCTAAGTTACTAATCCTAAATGTATTATGTCAGGAGATACTGTGACAAAACAAGTGTTTTAGATTCAGAGGCTCTATGTGCCAGGGCTGCTAGGCCACCAACAAATGAGGAAGCCACAGGTTTCTCTAGTCCTGTTTTCTTATATGGAGAACAAAAAGAATAAGACTGCCATGACATTACTCAAGTGAGACTCTCAGAGAACACTTTCCATTCATTTCAAATGTTGATTAATTTCATTCTATAATAATTTGACCTGCACCTTGGCATTTTCCTCTACACTCCTGCTCTCTGCCTAGAGTACTTCTTTTCTCTTTCCTTATTCCAGCAAGCTTGACTCTGTCTACCCTCTTGAATCTCTTTGCCAGCAGCCACACCAAAAAATGGTTTTTTTTTATACCATTTGGTCAAATCCACCCCTTGTCACATGACACTAATTCTTGCAGAGTATTCCCCTTTTGAGAAAGTATGCCTCTCCATGGAAGGGAGGGCCCTTACTCTTCCTACCTCCAGCTGCTGAGCATAGAATTTTGGATAAATCAAAAAGTTCAACAAGGGTTTGACAAATTAATTCACTTATAATTTGGAAGATAATTCTTACGACATTTAATTACAGCAAAAACACTACTAACCGTTTACTGTTTATTATTTAAGGTAGTCACAAAATAGAGACAAATACTCTAACTTCTGATAGATACCCAGTAGTGGGATTGCTGGATATATTGTAGTTCTACTTTTACTTCTTTAAGGAACCTTCACAGTTTTCCATAGTGGTTGTACTAGTTTACATTCCCACCAGAAGTGTAGAAGTTTTTCCTGTTCACTGCAGCCATGCCAACATCTACTATTTTTTTATTATGGCCATTCTTGCAGGAGTAAGGTGGTTTTGATTGGCCTATCTGTAATCATTAGTGATGTTGAACATTTTTCATGTTTGTTGGCCATTTGTATATCGTTTTTTAGAATTGTCTATTCATGTCCTTACCCGACTTTTTGATGGGATTGTTTTTTTCTTTGATGGGATTGATTTGAGTTCATTGTAGGTTCTGGATATTAGTCTGTCAAATACATAGACTGTGAAGATTTTCTCCACTCTCTGTGGGTTGTCTGTTTACTCTGCTGACTGTTCCTTTTGCTGTACAAAGGTTAACATAGTTTAACTTAGTTCCAACTAATCTTATCTTTATTTTTTTTTTTTTTTTTTTTTGAGACGGAGTTTCGCTCTTGTTACCCAGGCTGGAGTGCAGTGGCACAATCTTCAGCTCACTGTAACCTCTGCCTCCCGGGTTCAAGTGATTCTCCTGCCTCAGCCTCCTGAGTAGCTGGGATTACAGGCACACATCACCACACCTGGCTAATTTTGGATTTTTAGTAGAGACAGGGTTTCACCATGTTGAGGAGGCTTATCTCGAACTCTTGACCTCATGATCTGCCAGCCTCAGCCTCCCAAAGTGCTGGGATTACAGGTGTGAGCCACCATGCCCAGCCTTATCTTTGTTTTTATTGCATTTGCTGAAACCCTTACCTAAGCAGATGTCTGTACCATGCTGTTTTGGTGACTGTGACCTTATAGTATAGTTTGAAATCAGGTAATGTGATGCCCAGATTTGTTCTTTTTGCTTAGTCTTGCTTTGGCTATGTGGGCTCTTTTTGGTTCCATATGAATTTTAGAATTGTTTTTCTAATTCTGTGAAGAATGATGGTGGTATTTTGATGAATTGCATTGAATCTGTAGATAAAAATAGGCACACAGACCAATGGAACAGAATAGAGAACCCAGAAATAAACACAAATACTTATAGCCAACTGATCTTTGACAAAGCAAAGAAAAACAAAGTGGGGAAAGGATACCCTTTTCAACAAACGGTGCTGGGATAATAGGCTAGACACATGTAGCAGAATGAAACTGGATCCTCATCTCTCACCTTACACAAAGATCAACTCAAGATGGATTAAGGAGTTAATTCTAAGACCTGAAACTATAAAAATTCTAGAAGGTAACATTGAAAAAAACCCTTTTAGACATCTGCTTAGGTAAGGGTTTCATGAACAAGATTCCAAAAGCAAATGCAATAAAAACAAAGATAAGGCTGGGCATGGTGGCTCACACCTGTAATCCCACCACTTTGGGAGGCTGAGGCTGGCAGATCATGAGGTCAAGAGTTCGAGATAAGCCTCCTCAACATGGTGAAACCCTGTCTCTACTAAAAATCCAAAAATTAGCCAGGTGTGGTGATGTGTGCCTGTAATCCCAGCTACTCAGAAGGCTGAGGCAGGAGAATCACTTGAACCCGGGAGGCAGAGGTTACAGTGAGCTGAGATTGTGCCACTGCACTCCAGCCTGGGCAACAGGGCAAGACTCCATCTCAAAAACAAAACAAAACAAAAAAACAAAGATAAATAGCTGGAACTAAGTTAAACTATGTTAACCTTTGTACAGCAAAAGGAACAGTCAGCAGAGTAAACAGACAACCCACAGAGAGTGGGAGAAAATCTTCACAGTCTATGTATTTGACAGACTAATATCCAGAACCTACAATGAACTCAAATCAATCCCATCAAAGAAAAAAACAATCCCATCAAAAAGTCGGGTAAGGACATGAATAGACAATTCTAAAAAACGATATACAAATGGCCAGCAAACATGAAAAATGCTCAACATCACTAATGATTACAGACAGGCCAATCAAAACCACCTTACTCCTGCAAGAATGGCCATAATAAAAAAATAGTAGATGTTGGCATGGCTGCAGTGAACAGGAAAAACTTCTACACTTCTGGTGGGAATGTAAACTAGTACAACCACTATGGAAAACTGTGAAGGTTCCTTAAAGAAGTAAAAGTAGAACTACAATATGATCCAGCAATCCCACTACTGGGTATCTATCAGGAGGAAAAGAAGTGATTATATGAAAAAGATACTTGCACATGCATGTTTATTGCAACACAGTTTACAATTGCAAAAACATGGAGCCAACCCAAATACCCATCAATCAACAAGTAGATAAAGAAACTGTAACATATATATACACGATGGAATACTACTTAGCCATAAAAAGGAATTAATTAATGGCATTTGCAGTGACCTGAATGAGACTGGAGACTATTATTCTAAGTGAAGTAACTCAGGAATGAAAAACCAAACATCCTATTTCTCACTCATAAGTGGGAGCTAAGCTATGAGGATGCAAAGGCATAAGAACGACACAATGGAATTGGAGACTTGGGGGATTAGTGGGAGGGGCACAAGGGATAAAATGCTATAAATAGGGTACAGTGTATACTGCTCAGGTGATGGATGCACCAAAATCTCACAAATCGCCACTAAAGAACTTACTCATGTAACCAAACACCACCTGTTCCCCAATAACCTATGGAAATAAAAAAAAAAATTATAAATCCGCAAAGAGCAAGCAAATTTGTTATGAGCATGGAAACCTAAGATAATTAACATTAAATTAAAATATGTTGAAACACTAAGAGAGTTAGGTGAGAAGCACTGTTAGGGGATAAAAAACCAAAAGCTTTTCTGTAATGTCTAACACTTGCAGCATCTAACACCTGCAGTAGGGGGCTGGACCCGCCTTAGAACCCTCATGTCCGGAAGCGGCAGGACAGGGCACACAGGTCAGTGGATCAGGTGGGCTGTAAAGAGAAAAGGTGGAGGTTCCAAGTTGAAAATCCATAAAATTATAAAGTAAATTTAAAGTTATACCATTTCTTCCCCCGCACACCCCGGTTAATTCACTTTATTTTTCTTGTATAAAAACACTAATACTACAGTAGTGATTCCTTTTTTAAAAAAATCAATTTTTCTGCAAAATTCTTAATTTTTTTTCACAGTTCACAAAAGCCATCGTATTTTTTCAATATTTGCAATTCCCAATCCATATTCAACTTTCCAATTGTCTCTGAAAGTCTTATATAAAAAAAAATGCTGGTTCAACTGGGAACCAACGGAGGGCTACTCTTTATAGTTGTCAGTAGTGTTCAAGTTTAACCTTTAACTTTTTTTTTTTTTTTTTGAGACGGAGTTTCTTTGTTGTTACCCAGGCTGGAGTGCAACAGCACGATCTCGGCTCACCGCAACCTCCGCCTCCTGGGTTAAAGCAATTCTCCTGCCTCAGCCTCCCGAGTAGCTGGGACTACAGGCGCGCGCCACCATGCCCAGATAATTTTTGTATTTTTAGTAGAGACGGGTTTCACCTTGTTGACCAGGATGATCTCGATCTCTTGACCTCGTGATCTACCCGCCTCGGCCTCCCAAAGTGCTGGGATTATAGGCGTGAGCCACCGCGCCCGGCTACCTTTAACTTATTTGTGCTCTTAGAGAGTCTGAGCAGGACACTCTTTTTTTTTTTTTTTTGAGACGGAGTTTCTTTGTTGTTACCCAGGCTGGAGTGCAACAGCACGATCTCGGCTCACCGCAACCTCCGCCTCCTGGGTTAAAGCAATTCTCCTGCCTCAGCCTCCCGAGTAGCTGGGACTACAGGCGCGCCACCATGCCCAGATAATTTGTGTTTATTTCTGGGTTCTCTATTCTGTTCCATTGGTCTGTGTGCCTATTTTTATACCAGTACCACGCTGTTTTGGTGACTGTGACCTTATAGTATAGTTTGAAATCAGGTAATGTGGTACTTCCAGATTTGTTCTTTTTGCTTAGTCTTGCTTTGGCTATGTGGGCTATTATTTGGTTCCATATGAATTTTAGAATTGTTTTTCTAATTCTGTGAAGAATGAAATTGCATTGAAGATTCTATGCATCCATGAGCATGGGGTGTGTTTCCATTTATTTGTGTCATCTATGATTCCTTTAAGCAATGTTTTATTGTTCCCAACAGCATATCAAAAAGATAATCCACAATGATTAAGTGAATTTCATACCAGGAATGCAGGGATGGTTTAACGTACACAAGTCAATAAATGTGATACACCACATAAATGGAATTAAAAATAAAAATTACATAATCATCTCAATAGACACTGGAAAAGCATTTGACAAAATTCGACGTCCTTTTATGATTAAAACCCTCAGCAAGATCTGCATACAAGGGACATACTTCAATGTAATAAAAGCCATCTATGACAGACCCACAGCCAACATAATACTGAATTGGGGAAAAGTTGAAAGCATTCTCCCTGAGAACTGGAACGAGACAAGGATGCCCACCCTTACCACTTCTATTCAACATAGTACTGAAAGTCCTAGCCACAGCAGTCAGACAAGAAAAAGAAATAAAGGGCATCCAGATTGGTAACGAGGAAGTCAGACTGTCACTGTTTACTGATGATATGACCATATACCTAGAAAATGCTATAGAGTCCTCAAAAAAGCTCCTAGAACTGATAAATGAATTCAGCAAAGTTTCAGGATACAAAATTAATGTAGACAAATCAGTAGCTCTGCTATACACCAACAGTGATCAAGCTGAGAATCAATATTTTTTTTGCAATAGCTGCAAAAAATAAAATAAAATAAATGCTTAGGAATATACCTAACCAAGGAGGTGGAAGACCTCTACAAGGAAAATAATTTTCATACTTTAATGAGTTAAAATGAGAGGCAGCAGTTACAGCGGAAGAAAACAGTTGGTGGGCACTGGCGTCCAACAGGTACTGGACCTTTGATAGTAAGGCTTTGGTTTTGACTTACTAAATTAGTAGGTATGATTATTTTCTAGATTTTGTTATTAAACCTTAAGACTGTTAAGTAATCCCTTCCATTTCTTGTTAAAGATTGTAAAATTTCATACTCTGTTATCTATGCTGACTGAATGAAGTTAGAGTATATATATATATATACGTATATATATATATACGTATACAGTTTACATATTGCATATATATATATACACAACTATATATATACGTATATATATCAACGTATATATATATATGTGTATATATATATATACACGATGGAATACTACTTAGCCATAAAAAGGAATTAATTAATGGCATTTGCAGTGACCTGAATGAGACTGGAGACTATTATTCTAAGTGAAGTAACTCAGGAATGAAAAACCAAACATCCTATTTCTCACTCATAAGTGGGAGCTAAGCTATGAGGATGCAAAGGCATAAGAACGACACAATGGAATTGGGGACTTGGGGGATTAGTGGGAGGGGCACAAGGGATAAAATGCTACAAATAGGGTACAGTGTATACTGCTCAGGTGATGGATGCACCAAAATCTCACAAATCGCCACTAAAGAACTTACTCATGTAACCAAACACCACCTGTTCCCCAATAACCTATGGAAATAAAAAAAAAATTATAAATCCGCAAAGAGCAAGCAAATTTGTTATGAGCATGGAAACCTAAGATAATTAACATTAAATTAAAATATGTTGAAACAATAAGAGAGTTAGGTGAGAAGCACTGTTAGGGGATAAAAAACCAAAAGCTTTTCTGTAATGTCTAACACTTGCAGCATCTAACACCTGCAGTAGGGGGCTGGACCCGCCTTAGAACCCTCACGTCCGGGAGCGGCAGGACAGGGCTCACAGGTCAGTGGATCAGGTGGGCTGTAAAGAGAAAAGGTGGAGGTTCCAAGTTGAAAACCCATAAAATTATAAAGTAAATTTAAAGTTATACCATTTCTTCCCCCCCACACCCCGGTTAATTCACTTTATTTTTCTTGTATAAAAACACTAATACTACAGTAGTGATTCCTTTTTTAAAAAAATCAATTTTTCTGCAAAATTCTTAATTTTTTTTCACAGTTCACAAAAGCCATCGTATTTTTTCAATATTTGCAATTCCCAATCCATATTCAACTTTCCAATTGTCTCTGAAAGTCTTATAAAAAAAAATGCTGGTTCAACTGGGAACCAACGGAGGGCTACTCTTTATAGTTGTCAGTAGTTCAAGTTTAACCTTTAACTTTTTTTTTTTTTTGAGACGGAGTTTCTTTGTTGTTACCCAGGCTGGAGTGCAACAGCACGATCTCGGCTCACCGCAACCTCCGCCTCCTGGGTTAAAGCAATTCTCCTGCCTCAGCCTCCCGAGTAGCTGGGACTACAGGCGCGCCACCATGCCCAGATAATTTTTGTATTTTTAGTAGAGACGGGGTTTCACCTTGTTGACCAGGATGA
>JAKFGQ010001118.1:0-10050 GCA_021498475.1 Saguinus midas | reverse complement strand
CAAAGAGTTGTAGGTTACGGGAACAACAAACGAAACACAGAAACAACAAAGGGGACAAACAAGAAGGAAAGAACTGGAAAAGGCAATTAGGAAGAGAGAACCAAAAGGAGAAAGGATAGAAAGATTTCTTTTTAAGAAATACTCTAAAAGCATAGTAAGGCCCAGGGAGGGGCTGCGACACACCTTCCACCTTACAAATACGCTGGCCAGGAAAATTAAAATACCACACGAACGTAACTGTTAAAAGTGACCACGAGCCGGGCGGTGGCTCACGCCTGTCATCCCAGCACCTCGGGGTTGAGGCGGTGGGCCACCTGAGGTCAGGAGTCCAAGACCAGGCCGCCAACATGGTGAAAACCCGCTCTGCTAAAAATACAAATAATAAATAAATAAATAAATAAATAAATAAATAAATAAATGAAAACACAAATAAAAAATTCTTTAATTTTAATGCTCAAAGAAATAGAGAAATTCTCCGGACGTGGTGGCGCATGCCTGTAACCCCAGCCACTCAGGAGGCTGAGGCAGGAGAATCCCTTGAGTCCGGGAGGCGGAGGTGGCCGTGAGCCGAGATGGCACCATCGCACTCCAGCCTAGGTGACAGAGTGAGACTCTGTCTCAAAAGAAAAAAAAAATTGACTATAAGGGCCTGGGTCAGGGTGGTTGAGTGAGTTTAACTAGGGAGGGAGGGAGGGGCGGTGGTTGGGGAGAGGGAGAGAGGGCTAGAGGGGGAGAGGGTGGGAGAGAGATGGGGGAGAGAGAGAGAAGAGAGAGAGAGAGAGAGAGAGAGAGAGAGAGAGAGAGACAGAGACAGAGACAGAGACAGAGACAGAGAGGAGGGGGGATATGCCTGAGTGGAAGGAGAGAAACCGAGGGGAGCAGGAGGGGACACAAAGAGGAAGGGGAAGGGACGGAGGCACAGTAGGTTATTCTAGAATGTTTTCAAGCCTGGGGTGGGGGTGGGCACGGAGGGCAACTCAGGAAACAAGCCGACTCCAGCAATGACACCTAATTCATTATTGCTGGAATCGCTGCCTTGAAAGGGGGGCACGGCATGCTTCTTCCTCCACACTCATTCGATGATTTCTGGGAAACGCCATTTACTAGCACACTCTTGGCATCTACCTGCTTTCACTACATCTGGGGAGAATCAGGAATGTCCCCACTAACGACAAGGCCTAAAGTGGAACTGTCATCCGTAAAACCCAGGCAGAAGGGTCCAGATGGGTTAAGAAAGAAAGGGGAACCACGGATCAAAGAGAAGAACAATCGGGCCCAGCCGGGGTCTCCAGGGGTCGTCTGGGCAACGAGGGAGTCGGGGGTGGGGACGGATGGACCAAGGGAGGGCGGGCGGGCCTCCAAGAGGGGGTGAGGTGGGGGGAGGTGAGGCTCGGGCGTGGGGCGGGGGAGGGCGGTAGCGGAGAGAAGCCACAATCGCTCCTGACTGTGGGCGGGTGGCCAGAGCGTCCCGTAACGCCGCCTAGACTTTCGAGAACCGGTGACCGCTAGGTGACGCCCGATGACAACATATGCAAGTGTCAGCCCGGCATCCTCCCAGGCATTTCTCCACAACTAACGGAGCGGAGCCCCTGAGGGGGAAGGAAGCACCGTGACTCGGCAATACACGCAGAAACACACGCACCTACGTACGTGCGTGCGTGCGGCGAGCGCAGTACGCACGCGGCGTGCGCACGCACGCACGCACGCACGCACGCACGCACGTACCCACGCACGCACTCACACGCGCGCCATATCATATCCCGCAGTATAGCAGAGTTCATACGGTGATAGCGAGAGGGCCCACGCCATCTATTTTCTTTCTAGTAACAAAGAAAAGCGGGCCGGGCCCGCGGCCCGCGCCCGCCCAGCACTCCGGTAGTCAGAGGCAGAGGCGGGCGGGTCACCTGAGGTCAGGAGTTCCAAACCAGCCCGTCAACATGGCGAAACCACTGCCTCTAGGCCCTCGAAGGCCGAGGCAGGAGAATCGCTGAACTCGGGAGGTGGAGGTCCCAGTGAGCCGAGACCTCACCACCGACTGCACCTCAGCCTGGGCGACAGAGCAAGACTCCCGGGAAAGGAAAGAAAGGGAAAAAATTGCTTCCTCTTTAGGTGACCATGCACCATTACACGACACAGAGAGCTCGAAGGTGTACGGCTCTGACGCCTCCGTAATTTTGAGTCGGTCTGGCGATATTTTCCAGGCCTTCCGCTTCCGTAAGCGGTCACAGAAATAAAAACTCCTCCTTTCCCAATTCGCCTTCAGCTCATCATCAGGCCACAAGAATAAGCAGCCCGACCTCCCGCTTGGTCCCGGAGCAATTGCACTCCAGCCCGGTCCACAGAGCGAGCGAGCGGGATCTCTGTCTCAGAAGAAAACAATTAAAAGAAGGAAGATAATCAGCCGGGCGTTTTGTGGTCGTGGTTAGCCCCGCACCCGCCCAGGCTCTAGGCCCGGCCTCAGGAGGCCGAGGCAGGAGGATCCTCTAAGCCCACCAGTCAAGGTCACGGGACCCGCGACCAGCCTGGCCGACACAGGAGAGACCCCGCCTTTAAAAACACACGGACGCATGGACGGAGGGACGTCAGAGAAGACATACAAGGAGGTGGCGGAGCACGGAAGGCTCCGCCCTTCCTAAAGGCCATCCGCTTGAGCTAGCCACCATTCCGAATCACAGCGGAGGCCTCGAGGGTTTCAGAGCAAGGCCCTGCCTCATCTGTGGCACCCGACCTCGCCTGTAAACATTTCCAAAAGCGACTGCCTGCTCGCTCGCTCGCTCGCTCGCTCATTCATTTCATAGGCACACGCCGACAGCCCCAGCTGAGACTTCATCTCAAATAAACAAATACGCACGTAAGTGAATAAATCAACGCCAAAAGGAAAACGCAAGGAAACGGCGCAGCACGGGAAACTCCACCTTTTCTAAACACCAGAGCAGATACGCTACCATCAGGTACAGACGCGGGCCGCTTTGAATTGTCGTCACCGTGCCAAATCGGCACCGAAGAGCGCTGCTTCGAGCCGCCGCCGCCATCGCCAAGCATAACAGCGGAGTCACGACCACATAGGCATCTCCTGACCCACCGGCCGTGTTTGTACTGTCACGAGCCGGGCCGGAGAACAAGCGGGCATTCAGCAAAGCACTCATCTTACATTCCTCGGTCTCCCGTGTCTCTCGTGAAACCTACAAAACTCAAGAGTCCTTTCTCTGTCCCCCCCCCCCCCCACCCCCAACGCCAACCGCCGACAGAGTACCAAAATAGAAGAATGGTGAACACATGTTTCGCAACAAGGAGGAAAACAGCAAAGCGAAAGTCTCAGAGGTTTGTGGTACAGAATGAAGAGACTCTTTCAGAATCCACAGAAAGACACACACATGGAGGGATGGAAAGAAACAAGTAAAGAAAACAGAAAGAGAGTAAGGAAGATAAAGAACAGGGTGGGCACGGTGGCTCACGCCTGTCATCCCAGCACTTTGGGAGGCCGAGGTGGGTGGATCACCTGAGGTCAGGAGTTCAAGACCAGCCTGTCCATCGTGGTGAAACGCCATCTTTACATAAAAAAAAAAATCAATAAAGGGAAGATAAAGAACAAGAAATACAAAGAAAGAGAGAGAGAGAGACAGAGATGAAAAGGGAAGAAAGATGAAAAAGAAAATAGAAAGAGAAGCAGAAAGATAAAGATAATGAGAAATGAAAGTAGGGAGAAAGGAAGAGAAAAAAGTAAAAGAATGAGGCTGGGTGTGGTGGCTCATGCCAGTAATCCAAGTACTTTGGAGGCCAAGGGCAGATCACCTGAGGTCGGGAGTTCAAGACCAGCCTGACCAACATGGTGAAACCCCATCCTTTAAAAAAATAAATAAGTAAATAAAAGAAAAGGAAGAAAGGGGAAAGAGAGGGAGGGGAGAGAGAGAGAGAGAGAGAGAGAGAGAGAGAGAGAGAGAGAGAGAGAGAGAGAGAAACAGAGAGAAAAGAAGAATGAAAGAAGTAGAAAGAGGGCAGTGAACCATGGCTCATGCCTATAACCCCAACACTTTGGGAGACTTAGGTGGAAGAATCACTTGAGCCCAGGAGTTTGAGACCAGCCCTGGCAACACAGCGAGTCCCCACTTGTACTAAAAAATCAAAACAATTAAAAAGTTAGCCGGGTCGTGGTGGCTCAAGCCAGCACGGTAATACCAGCACATTGGGAGGCCGAGGCGGTGGATCACGAGGTCAACAGATCGAGACCATCCTGGTCAACATGGTGAAACCCGGTCTCACGAAAATACAAAAATTGCTCTCGGGCGGCCCTGGCTAGGGAGGCGAGTTGCATGTGTCGCTCAGCTAGCGATAGCGGCGAGCAGAGCCGGCGTGGCCTGTGCGACCGCCTGGATTTGTGAAATGGCTGCTGATATTTCTGAATCCAGCGGGCTGATTGCAAAGGAGACCCAAGGAACAGTGCCAAGTTAGATGCCGATTACCCACTTCGAGTCCTTTATTGTGGAGTCTGTTCTACCAACAGAGTACTGTGAATGTATGCCTGATGTTGCTAAATGTAGACAATGGTTGGAGAAGAATTTTCCAAATGAATTTGCAAAACTTACTGTAGAAAATTCACCCAAACAAGAAACTGGAATTAGTGAGGGTCAAGGAACAGCAGGGGAAGAAGAAGAGAAGAAAAAACAGAAGAGAGGTGGACGGGGTCAAATAAAACAAAAAAAGAAAGGTTACTATAGCCAAAATTCCCAGAGCAAAAAAGGAAACATGTGACAAGAGTGTGGCCTTGCAACTTTTGAAATTGATCTTAAAGAACCACAAAGATTTTTGCTCAGAAATTCTCCTGTGGTGCCTCAGTAACAGGGGATGATGAAATTATCATTCAGGAGACTTTACAGGTGACATAATTGATGCTATTCAGGAAAATGGCCAGAGGTAGATGATGACAGCATCGAAGATCTTGGAGAAGTGAAGAAGTGAATTTGAAAATTTGTATTTAATGGCCTGAACTGAGAGTCGATATGGCCAAAGGGAGAGAGGCCTTTAATATATATATATATATATTCATTCTACAGTGAAACTGTAGACTGCCCTCGTCCTTGGCATTTTCACTGTTCTGTACAAGACTGCTTGCTTTTTTATTGCCAAAGTCAAATAAACAGGGGAGACTGTCATTGCTTATACATGAATAGAATTTAGTCAAATAAAAATTTCTGGGGTCATTTGGTACTGACTTTCTCTCTCTCTCTCTCTCTCTCTCTCTCTCTCTCTTTGAGACGGAGTTTCACTTTGTTACCCAGCCTGGAGTGCAATGGCGCGATCTCGGCTCACCACAACCTCCGCCTCCTGGGTTCAGGCACCTCCCACCTCAGCCCCTGAGTAGCTGGGATTACAGGCACGCACCACCATGCCCAGCTAATTTTTGTATCTTTAGTAGAGACGGGTTTCACCATTTTGACCAGGATGGTCTCGATATCTCGACCTCGTGATCCACCTGCCTCGGCCTCCCAATGTGCTGGGATTACAGGCTTGAGCCACGTCCGGCTTTTCTTTTTTTGAGATGGAGTTTCATACTGTCGCCCAGCTGGAGTGCAGTGGTGCAATCTCGGCTCACTCTAACTTTTGCCTCCCGGGTTCAAGCGATCCTCCTGCCTCCGCCTCCAAGTAGCTGGGATTACAGGCACCCACCACCATGCCTGGCTAATTTTTTGTATTTTTAGTAGCGCTGGGGTTTCACCGTGTTGGCTGATCTCCAACTCCTGACCTTGTGAATTTTTGCCCGCCTTGGCCTCCCAAAGTGCTGGGTGTGAGCCATGGTGCCCAGCCTGACTTTCTTTATCTCTTTAACTTTATTTTTGAAAACCCAGTAGACTTTTGTGGAGAGCATTTTTTGTTGATTATTTTACTAATCTAAAGCTGAGTGATTTTTTTAAAAGAGTTTGAATTTGGCTTCCTCATCAGTAATATATTTCCTTGCTTCTTTGATGTGATAGTTTTGAGATGTGTGAGAATCTAATAGATTTGTGGTTGAATTTGCTTTGTTGTTACAAAGTCCACCCTGTGGGCACAATAACATACTGTTGGTAGGAATTGTTCGAACTATTCTGGAGATTATGTGGTAAAGTGTACTAAAAAGCCTTCAAACCATGTATGTGCACAGTTTGAACCAGTAAGCCACTTCTTTGATATTAGAAGACATTAGAAGAAATAATCAGCCTTGCATAAACCTTATGGATGAAAGTATTCATCACAATATTATTTATAATAAAAAATTACAAATGTTATAAATGAACAATTGGAAAATGGTTAAAGAAGTGATGGTGCATTGTGTGGTAGAATATTATGTATATGTTTAAAGAATCATATTTTCTAAGATTACTTGAAACATGTTTGGTAATGTCATGGGGGCACCCCAGACATTTATTTTAGAAATTTATCATCATCATTTTAGACTTTCATCATCATCATTGTCGTGAGTGGAAGGCCGTTCAGAGAGGCTAGAGGTTCTTATTCTGGCTATAAATTATTTGAGTAAAATTCTGCTAGCTAATTAAAAATGTGCACCCATGTTCAATATGTCATCCTGGAAATAGCAATTGAAACATGTCTTCTCACACGAGAAAATGACAGTTTTAATGATGCATTAGATGAATTTAAACTTTAAGTTAGGTGCTGCAAAGTGGAAAGAAGACTTGTGGTGTTTTAAATTTCTGTGGACACTTAAGAAACTTAGAACCCATGAAACCATTGTTTATGCCATGCAAATTACAATCTTGAATGAGTGTTTTTTTTTAAAATAAAGTATAAGAAAATGTGTAATAAAGGTGTAAAATTGAAAAATGAAATTCTGCATTAACTGTGAATTTTACTAGATAGAAATACTGGTGAAGCAAATTTATCCATTGAGACTATCCGGTATGTGTTATGTATGTATTCTGTTGGTGCCGGATGATGTCTGTGTGCCTGTATCACCATGTGACTTCATGTAAAGTTTCTTCATGTTCACAGTTCTTAGCAAATGCAGTTTCAATCTGTAGATAGCCAGCAGTGGATGTTACTACAGGAAAATGCAGGATCAAAATGGTCCTTATGAAAAAAAAAAAAATACAAAAAAATTAGCTGGGCATGGTGGTGCGTGCCTGTAATCCCAGCTTCTCAGGAGGCTGAGGCAGGAGAATCGCCTGAACCCAGGAGGCGGTGGTTGCGGTGAGCCGAGATCACGCCATTGCACTCCAGCCTGGGTAACGAGCGAAACTCCGTCTCAAAAACAACAACAACAACAACAACAACAACAACAACAACAATAATAATAACGTTAAATTAAATGTCGAAAAACAAGAAATCACACATAATTTGTAGCGTCATTGCTGCCTTGAAAGGCGAGAAGCATAGGTTTGTGTCACCATGGGTTTTCTTTGTTTTCCTTTGTTCCCGAAAGATCGCTCATTCATTCATTCATTCGTTCGATTCTATTTTATTCTGTTCTGTTCTATTCTGTTCTATTCTATTCTAGTGTGAGTGTGTGTGTGGGGCTTTTTTTTTTTCTAAAGATGGGGTTTCTCCATGATGGCCAGGCTGGTCTTGAACTCCTGACCTCAGGTGATCCACCCACCTCGGCCTCCCAAAGTGCTCAGATGACAGGCGTGAGCCACTGCGCCCTGCCTTATTCTAATATTTTGAGAAGCAGTCTTTCTCTATCGCCCAGGCTCACTGCAACCTCCGCCCCCTTTGGGTTCAAAGGATTCTCCTACCTCAGCCTCCCGAGTGAGCGAGCAGCTGTGACTACATTACAGGCATGCGCCAGCACGGCCGGCTAACTTTTTTGTATTTCTAGTAGAGGCAAGGGTTTCACTATGTTGACCAGGCTGGTCTCGAACTCCTGACCTCTGATCCACCCGCCACAACCTCCCAGGCAGGTTTGAGCCACCGCGCCTGGCCTATTTATTCTTTTTCTTTTTAACTTTCCAAAAGGCTAGTTGCTTAAGCTTTCTAATTATTTTACTAATATTACTAATACCCTGATAATATTCCTAGAATAGCAATAGTTATATAATTGTGTGGAACTTTCCTTTGAAGTTAAAGCACTTTTATTTCACATCAAGACAACAATTACTTTAGATAATAATATGTCCACACTAGACACCCGAAATTATACCTAGCACTAACTTCCTATGACTAAAAATTCAGAAATGCATACTGAACAGAAGATCCTTATCGAAGTGATTTATGATTCTTACAAGTATCCTGTAATTGTTACTGGGTGTTGTTACTGCTATCTTGTGCATTAAAACTGGAAAACAAAACAAATGACAAAAGTGACATGAACTTGAGGTAGGGCTAGGTTTCTCAGGTCCATTTTCTTAGTACTTCCAAGAACATATGAAGTGTTCTTGGAGGCTTGTCCCATGGATTTTTCAACTGCATAATATAACTTAAAGAGTTAGGAAAAGTCAGAGAAAGGGCCCTTTGTGACAAAAATTAATTTAAAGGGAAAAAACCCACACAGTAATATAACCGGAGGATTAATTTTGTCCTCTATGGCAAAAATAGCCAACGCAGTCAGGAATACTTATTAGTCAGGTTGCAAAAGTAAAAATTTTAGGAAACGCTATTAAGAAAAAATGACAGAACAAAATGTGATTTCACATTGTAAAACCGATGTAAACTAAACTGGCTTCACCAAAACAGTCAATCTACATAGTACACTGTAACTCTCAGGTTGAGTGGATAAAATCAATCCAATCTCCAGCAAAACAAAGTTTAGCCTCCTTTCATTTAGGAGGATATTCTTTTATCTGATCAAAGGACAATGAGACCCAGTGGTCGGAACGGCGATTGCCTAGGCAACAAGGGAGGGAGGAACGTGGAGATGGGGGGGGGGGGGGGGCAGCGGACAAGACACAGTTGCCCTGGCTGTGCGCAGGCGTCCTGAGCGTTCTTCCTCCGTGAGGCCTCGGTTTTCAGAGCGCCTTTCCTCCGTGAGGCCTCGGTTTTCAGAGTAACAGTGGTCGCTAGGGGATGCCCGAAGTCTGCCTGCCAACAGAGAGTGTCAACCCGGAACGGACTGGGATCGCTGGGAACGGGAGCGGGGAGGGAGGAATGGAGCCTCCCCCACCACAGCACAGTGGGGCTGCCGTGGCCTCCCAGGCAGTTGCAACAAGCAATCGACCAGGGCCCCAGGAGACAAAGCCAAAGTCCCCACCCATCGGATTATCTGAAACTTCCTTCCAGAGAGGAGAGACCAACTGGAAATTCTCCATCAAGGTGGAAACCTAAAAGGATCACTGGCACGCCCACCAGGCCTAAGACAATTTTTAAAACGTTGTTTCCAAAGAGAAGAGCTGTTTCTGCGTTTGGGGTACATCGTGTATTTCCGTATAACAAAATTAGTTGTTTTAAACATGACTATTTAAAAAATTTTCTTTAACTCCTTACCTGTACAGTCCTGCGATAGGCAGACCACGGGACTCGCCAGCTCAGAGTCCATGAGGCCAGAAGCTGACATCCTGCATGTCTATTTAGAATGAATGAATGAAGGAAGGAACGAATGAACGAATGAATGAATTTATTTATTTATTTACTTATTTATTTTGAGACACAGTCTCGCCTGCCGCCTAGGGTGGAGGGCAATGACACGATCTAGGCTCACTGCAACCTTCCGTCCCGGTTCAGGCGATTCTTTCTGCCTCAGCCTCCCGAGGTAGCTGGGAATACAGGCATGTGCCACCACGCCCGGATGACTTGCATTTTAGTAGAGACGGGTTTCACCGTGTTAGCCAGAATGGTCTCGATCTCCTGACCTCGTGATCCGCCCACCTCCCAAAGTGCTGGGGTTGATTACACGCTGAGCCACCACCGCACCCGCCCGGGCCTCTAGTCCCAGGTACTGGGAGGCTGAGGCAGGAGAGTCGCTGAACCCAGGAGGCGGAGGTTGCGTGAGCCGAGATCGCGCTGCTGCACTCCAGCCTGGGTAACAAGAGCGAAACTCCGTCTCAAAAAAAGAAAAGAAAATTAAAGTAAAAATTTAAATGCTGTATTCTGCTAGCTTTGCTTTCTACCCTGAGAAGGACATAA
>JAKFGQ010001117.1:0-10054 GCA_021498475.1 Saguinus midas | reverse complement strand
TCAAATACCTTTGGGCCCATCACCTAGACTGTGTGACTCTCTACTTCTTCCTATGGACTGCTCACAGTAAAGACCGTGACCTATTAATTTGCCCAGTACCTACATGATGTGACTTTCCTCTCATGCCTGAGCCCCATCTTGGGTGGATCACCTGAAGTCAGGAGTTCAAGACTAGCCTGGCCAATATGGCAAAATCATGTCTCTACTAAAAGTACAAAAATTAGCTGGGTGTGGTGATGGGCACCTGTAATCTGCAACAGCAAAACTCTGTCTCAAAAAAAGAACCTCCAGTACATGTACATAAATGGCAGGAGCTGACATCTCTGCTTTATTTTCAGTCTTGTGAGGAAAGAACTCAGATGTTTACTAATAAGTATAATGTTAGATTTAAATTTTTTTGTAATAGTTTTTATCAGATTGAGGAAGTTTTCTTGAATTCTTATTTTACTAATAGACATTAAAAATCACAAATGGATATTCGATTCAATTTGTCAAATATAATATTTTTCAGTTATTGAGTCAGTCATATGGAATTTTTCTTTATACTATTATGATGGTGAAATATGTTTATTGATTTTTAAATTTTTAACTTTCTTGAGACAGGGTTTTACTCTGTTACTCAGGCTGCAGTGCAGTGGCACAATCATAGCTCACCACAAACTCTAATGCCTGGGCTTAAGTGATCCTCTCACTTCAGCCTCTGAAGGATCTGGGACTACAAGTGTGCTCCAATACATCCAGCTATTTTTTTTTTAATTTTTATTTTCAATAGAGACAGGGTTTCACTGTGTTGCCAAGGCTGGTCTCAATTTCCTGAGCTCAAGTGATCTTCTAGCCTCAGCCTCCCAAAGTTCTGAGATTACAGGTGTGAGCCACCATGCTCAGCCCTTAATGTTTAATTATTATGGGTACATAATTGGTCTATATATTTATGGGGCACATGAGATATTTTGTTATAGAAATATGATCTGTAATAATCATATAAGGATAAATGGGGTATCCACTATCTTAAGTATTTTTCACTTCTTTGTGTTAGAAGCATTTTTTTATATAATAGAAATGCAACATTTTTATTATGTATTCATTATGTAACATGTTAATGATGTAAACAATTACATAAGCTATGTAGTGAATTATGTAATTAATTATGTAATACATTAATTAAATAAAAGAGAGAAACTACACTCTTGTATCAATAGATGCCCAAATGACATTTGATAATATTTATAAGTAAAACAGGATTGAAATTGAATTTCCCAAACTTGATAAGGAACACTCACCAAAACAAACAGCATATTAAACAGTGAAAGTCTACTATCATTTTAATTAAATCTGAAATAACTAAGGTATGAAACAAAGCAGAGATTCACTTTCTAACATGATCTAACATTTTTTCTTTTTTTATTGCATTTTAGGTTTTGGGGTACATGTGCAGAGCATGCAAGATAGTTGCATAGGTACACACATGGCAGTGTGTTTTGCTGCCTTCCTCCCCTTCACCCACATTTGGCATTTCTCCCCAGGCTATCCCTCCCCATCTCCACCCCCCTCTGTTCCTCCCCTATTCCCTCCAATAGACCCCAGTGTGTAGTAGTTCTTTCCCTGTGTCCATGTGTTCTCATTTTTCATCACCGCCTATGAGTGAGAATATGCGGTATTTCATTTTCTGTTCTTGTGTCAGTTTGCTGAGAGTGATGTTCTCCAGATTGATCCATGTCCTTACAAAGGACACGAACTCGTCATTTTTGATTGCTGCATAATATTCCATGGTGTATATGTGCCACATTTTCCCAGTCCAGTCTATCATCAATGGGCATTTAGGTTAGTTCCAGGTCTTTGCTATTGTAAACTGTGCTGCAATGAGCAATTGTGTGCATGTGTTTTTATAATAGAACAATTTATATTCCTTTGGATATATACCCAGTAACGGGATTGCTGGGTCAAATGAAAATTCTATTTCTAAGGCCTTGAGGAATCGCCAAACTGTCTTTCACAATGGTTGAACTAATTTACACTCCCACCAACAGTGTAAGAGTGTTCCTATTTCTCCACATCCTCTCCAGCATCTGCTGTCTCCAGATTTTTTAATGATCGCCATTCTAACTGGTGTGAGATGGTATCTCAATGTGGTTTTGATTTGCATCTCTCTAATGACCAGTAATGTGAGCATTTTTTCTTGTTTGTTGGCCTCATGTATGTCTTCTTTTGTAAAGTGTCTGTTCATATTTTTTGCCCATTTTTGAATGGGCTTGTTTGTTTTTTTCCTGTAAATCTGTTTGAGTTCTTTGTAAATTCTGGATAACAGCCCTTTGTCAGGTGGGTAAAAGGCAACAATTTTTTCCCATTCTGTTGGTTGCCGATTCACTCTAGTGACAGTTTCTTTTGCCGTGCAGAAGCTGTGGAGTTTGATTAGGTCCCATTTGTCTATTTTGGCTTTTGTTGCCAATGCTTTTGGTGTTTTGGTCATGAAGTTCTTGCCTACACCTATGTCCTGAATGGTTTTGCCTAGTTTTCTTCTAGGGTATTTATGGTGCCAGGTCTTATGTTTAAGTCTTTAATCCATCTGGAGTTAATTTTAGTATAAGGCGTCAGGTAAGGATCCAGTTTCTGCTTTCTGCACATGGCTAGCCAGTTTTCCCAACACCATTTATTAAACAGGGAATTTTTTTCCCATTGCTTGTTTTTGTCAGATTTATCAAAGATTGTATGGTTGTAGATGTGTGATGTTGCCTGAGATGCCTCTGTTCTGTTTCATTGGTCTATATCTCTGTTTGGTACCAGTACCATGCTGTTTTGATTATTGTAGCCTTGAAGAATAGTTTAAAGTCTGGTAGTGTGATGCCTCCTCCTGTGTTCTTTTTGCTTCAAATTGACTTAGCTATGCGGGCTCTCTTTTGGTTTTATATGAAGTTCATGGTTGTTTTTTTCAGTTCTGTGAGGTAAGTCAATGACAGCTTGATGGGGATAGCATTGATTCTGTAAATTACTTTGGGCAGTATGGCCATTTTCACGATATTGATTCTTTCTAACCATGAACATGGAATGTTTCTCCATCTGTTTGTGTCCTCTCTTATTTCATTGAGCAGTGGTTTGTAGTTTTTCTTGAAGAGGTCCCTTACATTCCTTGTGAGTTGTATTCCTAGGTATTTTATTCTCTTTGTAGCAATTGTGAATGGCAGTTTGTCCTTGATTTGGCTCTCTTTAAGTCTGTTTTTGGTGTATAAAAATGCTTGTAATTTTTGCACATTGATTATATATCCTGAGACTTTGCTGAAGTTGCTTATCAGTTTTAGGAGTTTTTGGGCTAAGGCGATGGGGTCTTCTAGGTATACTATCATGTCGTCTGCAAATAGAGACAATTTGGCTTCCACCTTTCCTATTTGAATACCTTTTATTTCTTTTTCTTGCCTGATTGCTCTGGCTAGAACTTTCAGTACTATGTTGAATAGGAGTGGTGAGAGAAGGCATCCTTGTCTAGTGCCGGATTTCAAAGGGAATGCTTTCAGTTTTTGCCCATTAAGTATGTTATTGGCTGTTGGTTTGTCGTAAATAGCTTTTATTACTTTGAGATACATTCCGTCAATACCGAGTTTATTGGAGGTTTTTAGCATAAAAGGCTGTTGAATTTTGTCAAATTCCTTCTCTGCATCAGTTGAGATAATCACGTGGTTTTTGTCTTTGGTTCTGTTTATGTGGTGAATTACGTTTATAGACTTGCATATGTTGAACCAGCCTTGCATCCCCAGGATGAATCCTACTTGATCATGGTGGATAAACTCTTTGACGTGCTCTTGCAGTTGGCTTGCCAGTATTTTATTGAAGATTTTTGCATCTATGTTCATCATGGGTATTGGCCTGAAGTTTTCTTTTCTTGTTGAGTCTCTGCCGGGTTTTGGTATCAGAATGATGTTTGTCTCATAAAATGATTTCAGAAGTATTCCCTCTTTTTGGAGTATTTGGAATAGTTTCAAAAGAAATGGTATCAAGTTTCTATTTTTATGTCTGATAGAATTCAGCTGTGAACCCGTCTGGATCTGGGCTTTTTTTTGGGGGGGTGGTAAGCTCTTAATTTCTGCCTCAATTTCAGACCGTGTAATCCGTCTATTCAGGGTTTTGACTTCTTCCTGGTTTAGGCTTGGGAGGAGGCAAGTGTCCAGGAATTTATTCATTTCTTCCAGGTTTACTAGTTTATGTTCAGAGTTGTTTGTAATAATCTCTGATGATGGTTTGAATTTCTGTGGAATCTGTGGTGATATTTCCTTTATTGTTTTTTATTGCTTCAATTTGGTTATTCTCTCTTTTCTTTTTCATTAATCTGGTTAGTGGTCTGTCTATTTTGTTGATCTTTTTGAAAAACCAGCTCCTGAATTTATTGATTTTTTGAAGGTTTTTTTTGTGTCTCTATCTCCTTCAGTTCTGCTCTTGTCTTAGTTATTTCTTGTCTTCAGCTAGGTTTTCAGTTTTTTTGATCTTGCTCCTCTAGCTCTTTCAATTTTGACGATAGGGTGTCAATTTTGGATTTCTACTAGTTTCTCATAATAGTTTCTCATAGCAGTAAGTGGACACTTACTGCTATATATTTTCCTCTAGGGACTGCTTTAAATGTGTCCCAGAGATTCTGATATGTTGTGTCTTCATTCTCGTTGGTTTCAAAGAACATTTTTATTTCTGCCTTCATTTTATTGTGTATCTAGTAAACGTTCAAGAGCAAGTTGTTCAGTTTCCATTCAGCGGTGCGTTTCTGAGTTAGTTTTTGAATTCTGAGTTCTAACTTGATTGCACTATGGTCTGAGAGACTGTTCGTTATGATTTCAGGTTTTTTTGCATTTTCTGAGGAGTGCTTTACTTCCAATTATGTGGTCAATTTTGGAGTAGGTGTGATGTGGTGCTGAGAAGAATGTATATTGTGTGGATTTGGGGTGGAGAGTTCTGTAAATGTCTATCAGGTTTGCTTGTTCCAAGTCTGAGTTCAAGTCCTGGATATCCTTGCTAATTTTCTGTCTGGTTGATCTGTCTGATATTGACAGTGGAGTGTTAAAGTCTCCCACTATTATTGTGTGGCTGTCTAAGTCTCTTTGTAAGTCATTAATAACTTGCCTTATGTATCTGGGTGCTCCTATATTGGGTACGTATATGTTTAAAATTGTTAGCTCTTGTTGTTGCATTAATCCTTTTACCATTATGTAATGTCCTTCTTTGTCTCTTTTGATCTTTGTTGCTTTAAAGTCTATTTTATCAGAAAAGAGCATTGCAACTCCTGCTTTTTTTTTTGCTCTCCATTTGTTGGTAAATCTTCCTCCATCACTTTATTTTGAGCCTTTTTGTATCCTTGCATGTGAGATGGGTTTTCTGGATACACCACACCGATGAATTTTGGCTTTTTATCCAATTTGCCAATCTGTGTCTTTTGATTGGAGTATTTAGTCCATTTACATTTACAGTTAATATTGTTATGTGTAAATTTGATACTGCCATTTTGATGCTAGCTGGCTGTTTTACCCGTTTGTTGATGCAGATTCTTCATTTTGTTTATGCTATTTGCGGTTTGGTAGGTTTTTTGAGTGGCTGGTACTGGTTGTTCCTTTCTATGTGTAGTGCCTCTTTCAGGAGCTGTTGTGAAGCAGGCATGGTAGTGATAAAATCTCTGAGTAATTGCTTGTTTGCAAAGGATTTTATTTTTCCTTCACTTTTGAAGCTTAGTTTGACTGGATATGAAATTCTGGGTTTAAAGTTCTTTTCTTTAAGGATATTGAATATTGGCCCCCACTTTCTTCTGGCTTGCAGGGTTTCTGCTGACAGATCTGCTGTGAGTCTGATGGGCTTCTCTTTGTGGGTAACGTGACCTTTCTCTCTGACTGCCCTTAGTATTTTCTCTTTCATTTCCACCTTGGTGAATCTGACAATTATGTGCCTTGGGGTTGCTTTTCTTGAGAAATATCTTTGTGGTGTTCTCTGTATTTCCTGGACTTGAATATTGGCCTGCCTTGCTAGGTTGGGGAAGTTTTCCTGGATAATATCCTGAAGACTGTTTTCCATCTTAGATTCATTCTCTTCGTCATATTCAGGTACACCTATTAAACGTAGATTAGGTCTTTTCACATAGCCCTATATTTCTTGGAACATTTTACGCTTTTTTTTCTCTAATCTTGCCTTCTCTTTTTATTTCATGGAGTTGATTTTAGACCTCTGATATTCTTTCTTCTGCTTGGTCAATTCGGCTGTTGAAACTTGTGCATGCTTCGTGAAGTTCTCATGTTGTGTTTTTCAGCTCCATCAATTCATTTATATTTCTAAGTTGTCCATTCTTATTAGCATTTCGTCAAAATTTTTTTCAAGATTATCAGTTTATTTGCATTGGCTTAGAACATGTTCTTTTAACTCACAGAAGTTTCTCATTACCCACCTTCTGAAGTCTGATTCTGTCATTTCATCACACTCATTCTCCATCCACCCTTGTTCCCTTGCTGGTAAGGAGTTGTGATTTCTTTTAGGAGGAGAGGTGTTTTAATTTTGGGTGTTTTCCTCGTTTTTGTGCTGGTTTCTTCCCATCTTTGTGGATTTATTTACCTGTCGTCTTTGTAGTTGCTGATTTTCAGATTGAGTCTCTGAGTGGACATCCAGTTGATGATGAAGTTATTTCTTTTTCTTATTTTTTCTTCTAATAGTCTGGCCCCTCTGCTGTAAAACTGCTGAGGTCCACTCCAGGCCCTCTTGCCTGGGGATCACCTGCAGCAGCTGCAGAACAGTGTGTTGCTACCAGTTTCTTTTGCTGCTATCTTTGTCCCAGAAGGATACCCACCAAATGTCAGTCTGATCTCTCCTTTATGAGGTGACTCTTTGGATATACGGTGTCAGGGAGCTGCTTGAGGAGACAGTCTGTTTTTTATAGGAGCTCAAGTACTGATCTGTGAGCTTCCTTGTTCATTCAGAGCTGCTGGGCAGGTATGTTTAGGTCTGCTGCAGCAGAACTCATAAACCACTTTTTGTTCCCAGGTGCTCTGTCCCAGGTAGTTAGGGCTTTATTTATGAGATTCTGTTGTGCTTCTGCCCTTTTTTTTTTTCAGGGCTGCCCTGTCCATCAAGGAGGAAGCCTAGTCACTGCCTGCCTGCAGAGACTTTGCTGAAGTGTTGTGGGCTCTGCCCAGCTGCTGTGTGAACTTCCCTGCTGTCCTGTTTATGTGGGGGTAGTTAGAACTGCCTTGGCAATAGTGGCCCACCTCTGTGTTGGTGGACTCTCTCTCTGGTTCTGTTTATGTTGTGGATTATGTTTATAGACTTGCATATGTTGAACCAGTCTTGCATCCCTGGGATAAAGCCTATTTGATTGTGATGGATGAGATTTTTGATGTGCTGTTGCAATCGGTTTGCCAGTATTTTATTGAAGATTTTTGCATTGATGTTCATCATGGATATTGGCCTGAGGTTTTCTTTTTTGTTGAGTCTGCTGGGTTTTTGTATCAGGATGACGTTGGTTTCAAAATGTTTTGGGAAGGATTCCCTCTATTTTTATTGTTTGGAATAGTTTCAGAAGGAATGGTACCAGCTCCTCTTTATATCTCTGGTAGAATTTTGTTGTGAACCCATCTGGACATGGACTTTTTTGGGGTGGTAAGCTATTAATTGCTGCCTCAACTTCAGCCCTTGTTATTCGTCTATTCAAGGTTTCAACTTCTTCCTGGTTTAGGCTTTGGAGGTTCCAAGTGTCCAGGAATTTATCCATTTCATCCAGGTTCACTGGTTTATGTGCATAGAGTTTTACATAGTAATCTCTGACGGTAGTTTGTATTTTTGTGGCATGGATGGTGATATGCCCTTTATCATTCTTTATTGCATCCATTTGATTCTTCTTTTTTCTTTCTTATTAATCTGACTAGTGATCTATTTTGTTGATCTTTTCAAAAAACCAACTCTTGAATTTATTAATTTTTTGAATAATATTTTGTCTCTATCTCCTTCAGTTCTGCTCTGATCTTAGTTATTTATTGTCTTCTGCTAGTTCTTTAGTTTTTTTTATCTTGCTCCTCTAGCTCTTTCAATTTTGATGATAGGGTGTTGATTTTATATCTTTCCTTACTTCTCTGGTGGGCATTTATTGCTGTAAGTTTTACTCTGGACACTGCTTTCAATGTGTTCCAGAGATTCTTGTACATTGCGTCTTCATTCTTGTTGGTTTCAAAGAACATCTCTATTTTTTGCCTTCAGTTCATTGTTTATCCAGTTGACATTCAGGAAAATGTTGTTCAATTTCCATGAAGTTGTTTGGTTCTGAATTAGTTTCTGATTTCTGAGTTCTAATTTGATTGCACTTTGGGCTGAGAGACTGATAGTTGTTGATTTCCGTTTTTTTGTGTGCTGCTGAGAATTGACTTCCAATTATGTGGTCAATTTTAGAGTAGGTGCAATGTGGTGCTGAGAATGTATATTCTGTGGATTTGGGGTGGAGAGTTCTGTAGATTTCTGTTAGGTTTGCTTGGTCTAGTTCTGAGTTCACAACCTGAATGTCCTTGTTAATTTTCTGTCGTTGAGCTATCTAATATTGACAGTGGAATGTTAAATTTTCCACTATTATTGTGTGGGAGTCTAAGTGTCTTTGTCTAAGAACTTGCTTTATGTACCTGGGTGCTCCTGTATTGCGTGTGTATGTATTTAGGATCATTAACTCTTCTTGATGCATTGATCCTTTTACTATTATTTAATGCCCTTCTTGGTCCTTTTTGATATTTGTTGGTTTAAAGTCAATTTTATCAGAGACTAGGATTGCCTCCCAAGTAGCTGGGATTACAGGCATATGCCATTGTGCCAGCTAATTCTTCTGTAATTAGTAGAGGAAGGGTTTCACCATGTTGGTCAAGCTTGTCTCAAACTCCTGACTTCAGGTGATTCACCCGCCATGACCTCACAAAGTGCTGGGTTTACAGGTGTGAGCCACCACATCTGGACTATCAGGTGTTTATATTGACATTATATCTGGCTTCATAAAATACACTGGAAGAAAATCCCTCCTCTTCTGTTGTGTAGAGAGTTTGTGTGAATTTTTTTTAACTGAATGTTGATATACTTCAGTAGTGAAACCCGCAAAGCCTGAAGATTTCTTTGTGGAAAGGTTTTTTACTACAATTTCTTCAGTAGATATATGACTAGTTTTTGTATTTTCCGTTTTGTCATTTATATAATTTGCTTTTTTCCAATGAAATTTATTTATTTTCGAGTTTTTGTCAAAAGAGAAATTTCAAATTAATTGGCAAAATCTGTTTATAGTATTCTATTATAAATTTGATATCTGTGTTTTCCATAATAATATTTTCTTATTTCTGCTATAAGTAATTTGTGTTTTGGATATTTTTATTAATCCAGCTAGGTGTTTATCAATCTTATCAGTCTTTTCAAAGCAGCAAACTTTTGCTAATTTTATTTTCTCTAAGAGCTGTCCATTTCCTGTTTCTTTGTTTTCTGTGTTTTTTGGGGGAGGGGTTGGAGTCTCACTCTGTCACCCAGGCTGGATTGCAGTGGGATGATTTTGGCTCACTGCAACCTCTGCCTCCCTAGTTCAAGGAATTCTTCTTGCTCAGTCCCCCAAGTAGCTTTAATTATAGGTGCCCAACAGCAGGCCTAGCTAATTTTTGTATATTCAGTAGAGAGAGGATTTCACTATGTTGCTCAGGCTTGTCTCAAACTCCTGCTCTCAGGTGATCCACGCACAACAGCCTCCCAAAGTTCTGAGATTACAGGCATGAACCAATGTGCCCAGCCATGCTTTCTGCTTTTATCTTAATTTTTATAATTTTTGTTTTTCTCTTGGGATTTTGGTCTTTTTACTAATTCTATGTGCACAGTTTTTTTATGCCACTGCACATTTATAATAGCTATTTTATTTTATTTTTAATTTTTTAAAATTTTTATTGCATTATAGGTTTTGGGGTACATGTGCAGAAAGTGCAAGAGAGTTGCATAGGTACACACATGGCAGTGTGTTTTGCTGCCTTCCTCCCCTTCACCCACATTTTGAATTTCTCCCCAGGCCATCCCTCCCCAGTTCCCCCCCACTGTCCCTCCC
>JAKFGQ010001116.1:0-10057 GCA_021498475.1 Saguinus midas | reverse complement strand
CACATCACCTACCAGGCCTGCCCTGGCCACCAAAAGCTTCACATCCCTGGTCATCATTTCCTACATTCTCACAGAAGAGAACACTCAAAAAAAAAAGGTTTTGAGAATTATTTGCTAATGATTTAATACTATTATGAGGGAATAAAAGACTTTTCTTTTAAATGAGTTCTTAGTGGCAATTGGAAGCCCCACTGAAGTTCAGGGTGAATGCTTTATTATTTTTATATTTGGGGCAAGGGCTTTCCGGTGAAGACTGGAAAACCTGTTAGACAAATTCTAAAAGAGAGCTGTCAGCAGAGAGCAGGCCTTAAAATGGGTTGCTCCTCTCTGCAGCTGGTTATCCTGATAACTAACTACTCAGCTCTGGCTGAGCCCAAGGCTTTATGGTACTCAGAGGAGAGGAAGTGTGAGCTGATTGGTCCATTGGCAGCCATGGGCAGGCCCAGGGAAGGCACTGCAATTCCCACTCTGGTTCACGGGGCTGGCAGCTCAACTCCCAGCCTTCCAGTCCTTCTTTGCCTGAAGGTGGGGACTCACCAGAGACCTACCCAATTCTGCCCAGGAACCTATCTGCCTCCGGCTGCCATTTACTTAGGCTATGGGAGCCAGGGGCCTGCAGGCCAGCCTCAGCTGCCTCAGCCTCCCTTGGCTTCCTGTCAGTGCTCAAAGAACAGAAAGGGCTGAGTGGCAAGGGGCTTTCATATCAGCACTGCACTGAGCATGTGCACACCCGGTCAGACTGCAACAGTGCCTGGGCTTGGCCCCAACTTTTCTCTGATATTGGAGTGGGTGCCTACAGCAGGGAGAAGCCAGGCAGCAGGAGCAGGTACTTCCAAATCTGTGATGGCATGGAGGGCCTTCCTGGGCTCCCAAAAGTGCAGAGATGCCTAGGTCCACCCCTGCGTGGGGGGTGGGCAGGGCTCTTTCCTGCTCCCTGGAGTGGGATGCCTGAGTCTACAGCTGTGCTTTTGGTGACTACAGCTGTGCCCTTGAAGCTGGGGCTTCCTCCTTCTCCCACGCCCAAGAGCACAGGGATGTCTAGTTGTACAGCCATGACTTGGGTAGCTACAGGGGCACACAGGGAGTTCCCACCCCAATTTTGAAGGGGCTGGACCCCCACTTGTCCCCATTCCCACTGGCTCCACAGAGGATGAAGCCCTGGCCACACCTGTCTGCTGCAGCCTGGTTGATAGTAGCGGCCACTCCAAACAACCTGCCGCTGCTATCAGTACAACAAAAAAAATCACCTAACCATGCCTTTCTCAGAAGGTATCACAGTTGTTAAATGAGACATGATTATATTTAAACACCATTTGTATCACAAATTTTAAGAGTACAAAGTGTGTAAAAAGCTGGAAGAAAATAGTTGTAACCTTTATTGCAGATAATGTGGTTAATATCCTTGATGCCTTAACCAATGGAGAAATGGGCCAAAGATTACAACAGAGAATGTACATGAAAGTAACATAAATACCAGTGAACATTTGAAAATATGCCCAATGATTTAAGTGATGAAGTGTGAAACAAGCTCTCATACTACGTAAAACAGATAAATATTAACACAGTATGTAAAGGACAATCACAAGTTTGTAAAAGAGTATACTTTTACATTTGGATAAACATTTGTGCATTTCATTAAGACATGTACAAAAATCAACAGAGTATACATCAAATTATTAATAATGAGTATCTTCTGGTTGGCCTGGGAGTGTAGACTGGACAGTTAATATACTAGTGTATTAATTTTGCCAAATGAATAAACCTCATAAATGCTACTTTTAATGCTGGTTATGAAACCTTCTTTTTAACAAATAATAATTACCCTCATCTTGAAATAGCCACTTACTTCTTTCTTATTTTAAAATATATAATTCATATTAAGAGTTACATATTTAAGTGGCTATAACTTTGTTCTGAGAGAGCTGATGGACAAAACTGCCTAGGGTCAGAGCAAAGAGGTCACAGTGTGCACAGATGTACAGCTCCTAGGGCAGTGACCAGGACTTCACAAATTAACAGTGGGTATCAGTATTGTCACCTCCCTGAAAGCAGAAAAGAGCATTCAGCTCCACAGTGATTAAGCCCAGCATGAATGCCATACCTCCCCTTCCCAGGAGAGCATCCATAAAGTGTCTGTTCATATTAGGACACCAGAGGGAGGGCTCTGCATTGGACACAACACATTTGCACTATAATTTACAGACATAATTAACATAACTGACATATAAGGAAATCTAACTAGCTAACGGAATTGTGTACACGACTACCAACAGATAATTTAAAGAAAAAATATGAATGGCAATAGCAATCAGCATATGTAAAATTGCTTAACCACATCAAAAATTAAAGAAATCTAATTAAAAGCCTTGAGATATATAAATATATAAGCAAGATACAGAACATAATATACATTATCTGATTTATGAGAATATATATTTCCATAAGGGCATACATATGTCATATTTTAAAATATAAATGAGCCCACAGAAACATATCTGGAGAATATTTACAAATGGATTGAGTGTTTATCTTGAGACTGGGCATAGTAATAGGGGAAACACACGATAATGCCTCTTATAATTGTATATTTCTCCAGTGTTTTCAACAGTTGGGGGAACACATACAGCACACTGATCTTTAATTAGCAGAATAACAAAGATATCTTTGTTAGACAGCATAGAATAAACCTAGTTGTGGTTTGATTTACAAAACTAATGCTGAAAAAATATATTTCTGGACATTAAAATATGTTAAATATCCTATAACATAAAAAGGAGGTCACATAACATAATATTTATAACCACACACATACACATTCACTCAACTGTGTTTAATTTGAGAGGGGGTCGAAGGAAACATCCTGTAACATGTATTAATGCCCATGGGCTCTATCTCTATCTCTGCTTAGTGCTTTCTCTACCTTACAACTTCCAGAAAGTTTATTCTGATGGGCTTCCACAGTCCTCCTCTCCCTCCTTCCCTCCTTCCTAGGTCTCTCGCTAAAGTGGTATCCAAGCTACAGTTCTGGATTGGATCAACAGATGGCACTGACCTTCAGCTGTAATTTAATTTTTCAGTGAAAAAAATATTTCACAAAATGAACAAAATTATATTTTGAATGGAGATTATGAAAAAGTATGGAAATAAAATCAGGATTTGTTCCTTAACTCAGCAATTAACGCTTTTCATTTACTACTTTAAATTTTCTAGAATATGGTTCTCAAACTTCAGCTTGCATCGGAATCACTTGGGAGGCTTGTGACAAACTGGGGAGTGATATACCCCATAAATTTGTACAAACAACAAAGAAAGAAAATATTGCTAGGACCAACTCCAAGAGTTTCTGATTCAGTAGGTCTAGGATGGAGCCTAAGAATTAACACTTTGTGGCAAGTTCCCAGGTGATACTGACGCTGCTGGTCTGGGAACCAAACATTGAGAACCACCAATGTAAATCATAAAAATGAACACAGAACAAAATAGCACCTTACCCTTTATAGAATACCTGGAGAATCACACTGTGTTGAGAATGCTGGTAGAGGTATGTTATTTGGGATCAAGGAAATGGGGTCATAGTGTGCAGTGGACCACAGACTAAAGCAGTGGATGCCATAATATCACTCTCTCTAAAGCATGAAGGGACCAGTCACTAATCAACATAACAGCATAGATCTCGTATGTGGTTATGTGGACAATGTGGTGATTTCCTCATATCTTCCACCCCAGGGAACCCTGTGGGTAAAGAATTAACTCCAGTCTCCTGAGGCTCAGGGATCTAAAGTAACTGTCCAGATCTCAGCTGACCAACCCCTGTTCCTTCCACTACATCTCCAGACCTGGTGCCCTTTACCTGGTGCTCTTTATTAGTTAAAAATGAAGCACATTTTTAGGCTCTGCTTATTATTGTAAAGGTAATCCACACTCATTTTGGATCATGTGGAAAATACTGTAAAATACAGACAAGAAAATATATCCAGCACTCATGCCCCTTCATGTTAAATGCAATTAAAATTTTGGTGTATTTTGTTGTAGTATTTTTTCTCCATTTTAATATATGCCCCAGATAGATACTAGCATTTCTGAAGAAGAGACTCTTGTTTCTGGGAAGTGATGGATTACTATTAGGACACAGTCCTTTGACTGCAACCTTCCTATAGCAGATGTGTTATCAGGACTGGTTCCTCTGCACTGTCTCTTCATTCTGAGACTCAAAGGAAATCTCCATCATGCACTTCTTACAGTCTTTGTTCCCTTACAACATAAAAGAGAAAGTACCAAGGACAGGAAAACATTTATGATGGCAGGAAGTGGCATGAGGATTTTTCTGTCCTTCCAAAGCCCCTCAGGTAACTCATCCTACAATACTGAACAGTCACCATAGTTAAAACATCAAGAAAATCTACACACATTTCCTTCCATACACTTAGGGGCCCAACTGTTCTCTCTTAGAGTTATGCATTTACTTTCTATCACAGATATCTCTTCTGCGGAGAAGGCAGAAGAGGCTAAGATAGTAACCACTAAAGCCTCCCATGAATTTCTCATTTCCTAAAACAACTCTGAAAAGACAGCATCATTTTCATTTTACTGATGATCAGCTCCAGGCTTGCCAAGGGTAAACCACACATCCAGGTAAGAGGCAACCAAAATTCAGCCACTGGACCTGCCCAGATTATACCCAGCAGCTTCTATAGCAGATGTGGGCTTCCAGGGGTAAGAAATGGTATTTGTAAACTTTTCTCGTATTGCGACTGAGCTTTGTCATGTCCATATGGGAACATACTAGACAACTCCCCTTAGTATGTTTGTGGTGAGGAAATCCTGTTTTAGGCTAGGAAGCATGTTGATTGGCAGTTTCTGAAGTGGTGAATAATTCAGATGAAAGTACAGGTTTTTGACACTGGGTAAGTGACATGGAGAAAGGAAATTATTGTTTATCAAATCTTGGGCTACGTCTAAGTAATTTCAGATTGTATCTCTTATAAATATGCTGATAAATCCAAGGTAGGCAGTAAGGATCTCTTATGAAAAATTACAAAACCCAAGATTCTAGAGGCTAAGCAAGTTGCCCTTAGTGGCAAGCCTGTAAAACACAGGCCAGGGACTCTAAAACCCAAAACTTTCTCACTAGGATGTCTTCCTGGACTTTGAATGGTTTCTATCTAAAATCTTCTCTTAAAGTGGCAATCTCTACACTCCTGCGATTCTTAAAAACTTTCACAATGAATAGTATTGATTTCTTCCTCATTAAAATCTTGATATTTTAAAATGTAAAGTTGCATTAAAAATTGAAGGAAAAATTATCCACATATACCTCAGAAACCACTTTATATGCCAGGAACTCTCTTTAACCAGAACAGAAACATGAAAATTTAAAATCTCATAGAAAATTAGAGGAATGCAATTAAACTTATGGGAAGATATCCAACAGCAATAAACACACAAACAAAAGTCCAGGTACCTTTATTCTCAGCTAAGAACGGTAAATTGCTTGATAAGGTTTGCAGTCATTCCATTTTCATGAAGAATATATATATATATATATATATATATATATATATATATATGCTGTCTGTTCAGGCTGATCTAACAAATGCCACATACTGAGTGACTTAAGTGACAGACATTTATCTCTGATAGTTCTAGAGGCTGAAGTCCAAGACTAAGTGTCAGCAGATTCAGCGTCTGGTGAGGGCTCTCTTCATGGCTTGTAGACAGGCATATTCTTGCTGTTTGCTCACATGACCCTTGATGCATACTTGTGAAGGGAAAAAGAGATCTCTCTCTCCTCTGCTTATAAGGGCATCAATCATCATGAAGGTCCAACTCTCATGGTCGAATCTAAACTTAATTCTCCCAAAGGCCCCACCTCCAAATACTATCACCTTGGAAGCTAGGGCTTCAATGTATAAATTGAGGATAGAAACATTCATCTCCACATGTTCATATGTATTGTACATGTTTATGTATTTTGTACATACATATTTCACATAAATATTTTCTCATGAACATTTTCTTTCTATGGAAAAAAAATCATCTGTTGAATATGCTCCACACCATTAACAAAGGATACATCAGCAAAGTGAAGGAGGTAGATACAGGATCATTTCTTTTTTCACATAAACATGTCTTTTGCTCAATTTCTTTTAATTATGAGCATATATCAGTTTTGTGATTTAGAAAAGCAATTCTTATAAATTTGTGAAAAAAATAAAAACTTGCTGTAATCGAATCTCAGTAATTTATTTTGTATAAGTTACTAGCCTGGAAAGCAATTTGTGCTTAGTGATATAAATAATGTAGCATAAAAAACAAGGAGATCCTGCCATTTGCCACAACATGGATGGACCTGGAGGTCATTATACTGAATGAAATAAGCCAGACACAGAAAGACAAATATTGCACAGTCCCACATTATGTCAAATATTTTAAAAAGGCCAAATACACACACACACACACACACACACACACACACACACACAGACAATAGAGATTACAAGAGTTATGGTGGGAAAAGGAAATGGGGATATGTAGGTCAAAGACACAAAGCAGCAAACGTGTAGGACAAACAAGTCAAAATATCTAATGTGCAATATGGGGCTATAGTAAATAGTGTATTGGATTTGGAATTTTTACTAAAAGAGGAGATTACAGCTGTTCTTGCCACAAGGAGGAAAATAGGAAACTCTGTGAGATGATGGATATGTTAATCTATTCCACTATAATAACCATTTTACTATATGTATGTATCTTACAGCATCATGTTGCACATACAATTTATAATAAAATTAATTTTTCAAAAGGAATTCATAGTTAATGGTGAGGTTTTTTTAAGAGGAAATTACACATTGTATTTACAATATGATCAGTCCCCTTATTGTTGATAAAAGTCCCGTGTGTAAAAGTACATGTTATAAATCAAATGTGTTTAAAAGAATATAACCCAAAATACAAAATATCGACACATGCACTGATACACAGTTTCTCAGAGACACACTGGTGGCTTTCTCTTCATTTGAGACAGGGTGGAACTTCCGCCAGGAGCTCAGAGAGCCAGGCAGCAATAGAACAAGCTGGAAGGGCTGCTTGTGCCATTCAAGCCTCCAGCAAGCCCTGTTTGGTGGGTCAGGCCAGAGCCCCTCCTCTCTAAATCCTTACAGAGCCTCCTCCCAGACATTCAGAGGTGTAGTTCTGGCTTTGACCAGCAGGTGGCAATTATTGCAATATTTCTCCTCAGACGGGATGGAAAAGTAACTTTGCAAAGACAGACAAAGACATTATGAAATAAATAGTACCAAATATATTTGAAAAACTGATTAGAGACAAAAAGGTTGAAAGTGTAGTGCTGTTTTATTTTTTGGTAATGACTTCCAAAGCTGAGTATCTCACAATTACTCTTTCATTCAGTACATATGGGTGTGGGGACACTGCCAACTCCAGTCCATTTGTCCATCCCACTGTTTTCTCTGAATCCCAGACTCTCATTTTCAACTGCCTGCAGGACATATTCATTTGGAGAAAGACGACTACAATTTGTTTCTACATGTGTGGAGTTGAGTGTGTGTTTCTCCAATGTTAAACTGAAGAGTAAAGAACAGGCAGGATAACTCATTAAATAACAAAAAGAAATGGCACAAATATCTTTTTCTCTTCCAAATTCCAAAGGAAAGTATATGCTACAAAAAATTACACCAAAGCCCACAAGTTACATAAATATGTGTACATTGCATGCTTTGTGTGTATATTTTCAAATAATCCTTAATATAGTTATGCCATTCATTTTACATAAAAATCCCCCCATTGATGGAATGAAGAACTCTGGAACTAACATTCCTAGTATCAATTAAAGGAGTGGTATGTTCCAAATGCTTTCTTTTTGTTGTTTTTACCTTTTATTTTTGGTTCAGGGGTACATGTGTAGGTTTCTTATACAGGTAAATTGCATGTCACTGTGGTTTGGTGTACAGATTATTTCATCACCCAGGTAATAAGCATAGTATTCTGTATTAGTCCGTTTTCATACTGGCATAAAAAACTTCCCTGAGACTGGGTAATTTACAAAGGAAAGAGGTTTAATTGACTCACAGTTACATATAGCTGGTCATGGGGGGCTCAGAAAACGTAATAATGGTGGAAGGTGAAAGAGAAACAAGTACCTTCTTCACAAGGTGGCAAGAAAAGAGACAATGTGAAGGAGTAGTTTTCAAACACTTATAAACCATCAGATCTTGTAAGAACTCTCTCACTATCATGAGAACAACACGAGGGAACCCACCACCATGATCCAGTCCTCCCACCAGGTTCTTCCTCAACACCTGGGGATTACAATTCAAGATGAGATTTGGGTGGGACACAAAGCCAAACCACACCATACTCAATAGGTAGTTTTTTATCCTCACCTCTCTACACCCTCCACTCTCAAGTAGGCCCTGGTGTCTGTTGTTCCTTTCTTTATATCCATATGTACTGATTTATAGCTCCCATTTATAAGTAAGAACCTGTGGTATTTGTTTTTCTGTTCCTGCAGTAGTTTGCTTGGGATAATGACCTCCAGCTCCAACCATGTTGCTGCAAAGGACATGATGTTATTCTTTATGGTTGTGTAGTATTCTGTGGTGTATATGTACCACATTTTCTTTATCCAATCTACCATTAATGAGCATTTAAGTTGATTCCATGTCTTTGCTACTTGAATAGTGCTTTGCTATTGTGCATATGTCTTTATGGTAAAACTATTTATATTCCTTTGGGTACAGACCCAATAATGGAATTCCTGGGTCAAATGTTAATTCTGTTTTCTTTGAGAAATCTTCAAGATTTCTATAGTGGCTGAATTAATTTACATTTCCACTATCAGTGTATTAGTTCATTTTTCTGTACAACCTTGCCAGCACATGTTATTTTTTGACTTTTTAATAATAGCCATTCTGACTGGCGTGAGATGGTATCTCATTGTGGTTTTGATTTGCATTTCTCTAATGATTCATGATGCTGAGTTTTTTTTCATATGCTTGTTGGCTGTATGTATGTGTTCTTTGGAAAAGTGTTTGTTCATTTTACTATATGTTCTTTGTCCATTTTTGAGTGGGGTTATTTGGGTTTTGCTTGTTGATTTAAGTTCTTTTTAGATTTTGGGCATTAGTTCTTTATGAGATGCATAGTTTGCAAATATTTTCTCCCATTCTGTGAGTTGTCTGTTTACTCTGTTGACAGTTTATTTTGCTGTGCAGAAGTTCCTTAATCAGGTCCTATTTGTCAATTTTAGTTTTGATTGAAATTGCTTTTGGCATCTTCATCATGAAATATTTTCCATGACCTATATCCACAATGGCATTTTCCTAGGCGATCTTCCAGATTTTTTATACTTTTCGGTTTTACATCAAAGTCTTTAATTCATTTTGAGTTGATTTTTCTATACAGTGTAAGAATGGGGTCCAGTTTCAGTCTTCTGTGTATGGCTAGCCAGTTATCTCAGCACCATTTATTTAATAGGGCATTCTTCCCCCATTGCTTGTTTTTGTTGATTTTGTTGAAGATCAGATGGTTGTAGGTGTGTGGCATTACTTCTAGGCTCTCAATTCTGTTCCCTTGGTCTATGTGTCTGTTTTTGTACAAGCACCATGCTGTTTTGGTTACTGTAGCTTTGTTTGAACTTTGGTTACTGTAGCCTAGTTTGAAGACAGGTAATGTGATGACTCCATCTTTTCCATTAGGATTGCTTGGCTATTTGGGCTCTTTTATGGTTCCATATGAATTTTAAAATTGTTTTTTCTAATTCTGTGATGCATGTCATTGGTAGCTTGATAGGAATAGCATTGAATCTGTAAATTGCTTTGGGCAGTACAGACATTTTAACATAATCAATATGTCAATGGACATATTAATTCTTCCTATCCATAAGAATGGAATGTTTTTCCATTTTTTGTGCCATCTCTGAACTCTTTGGGCAGTGTTTTGTAATTTTCATTGTACAGATCTTTCACCTTCCTGGTTAGCTGTATTCCTAGGTATTGTCGGGCCTCCATGTGCAAGCCGGACTCAGAAAGTCTGAAGTCCT